>JAQIWN010000967.1:0-24420 GCA_034699025.1 Entomobrya cf. arborea Gr-Col-00668
TGAACGCGGTGAAATTGTTCAACATGCCATGTGCCAGATTGAAAGTGAGTACTTAAGGGATCCTTACGTAGAATGCTTGTAGTGTCAATGTACTTTGTGTATACCTGTTTTATATCGGTAATAAAGCATATACAAGAGCAATTTCGTCAGTAGAAAGAAAGATCCCATCAGAATCCATTGGAGGGAAACATTCTGATTCCCTGTAGGAAATAGGAAGCACACACACAAGAAGAAAAAATGAAACGCTTGAGGCTGTTTTGTATTTGTATGTCTATAAGGTAAAAAAAAGAGTGTAACATGGACAAAATATTATGATCACTCCTATGCAGCAATGTGCACTGTACAAAATTTCCCTGCTGGTCTGTCCAATGGAGGATATATACCATTGCATTTAGATATTTCTTCTCTGGAAGGGATCTCAATTCCAGAGAGGATTGTCTGGTACGACTAGAAGGGTAAAATCTTCTAGTCGTACCAAAATCTTTTCTTCTTCTCATCTTTCTTTCTGGACGAGTAAAAGGACATACGAAAAAGTAAAAAATATGTAATGTATGCCTTATTTTTTGAAAGGTTGCTGCTTTGCTAGTTATAATAATATATATGTATAATATATATGAGTGTGCACACTTGTACGACTTTGCTCTCTTGCGAAGAAGAAGGTAGCTCTTTTGGAAAAAGTTGTTGGAGTGCTGTTAGGAAGAGCATATTTGGTGTTATAACATCATCATAACGTTAATAATATTTTTTGGCCTCTCATCATTCCTCATATTATGCCACTACCACCACCACCATCATCATCGCTGCTTCTATTCCCACTTCTCTAGTGCATCATTCAAATCCATAATCTGTCAGGAAGCTACAAAATGAAAGTTAGCAGAGGAAATAGAAAGTCTCCTATGGGAACGGACGTATGTAGCACACATGTAGAGAGCTTCAAGTAGACAAGACATAGATTTTCCGTCATGGAAAAACAGGCATGGAGGGAGACTCATGGGAGACCACACTAAACATGTACAATTTGTATGTATGCCTATTACATATAAGGGAAAGTTTATTTTCACCGTGTAGTTGAGAATCGAACGGTAAAGACATCTGATGATGAATAATGTGCGTCCTTTAGGTTTTAGCCTGAAACTGGTAAAACGTCGTTGAGTCGGATTGAGTTTTTAGAGACGAAATTCGATATGAAATGAAAACGATGCAACTATTTACTTACATATTATAGAGAAAATGGGAGTGTGGATGAAATGATATTGCATAAAGATGTACCTCCGACTTGACAATATTTAAATTCAATTTCATTTCAAATGATGGAATATGGAATTTTGGTTGTACATCTGTATGAATGAATGAAGGAAAATGGGAGGAAAAGGTGCGGAGGATTTTCTCATTCTTTCCAGAGCGGCGGCGGGAAGGAAGCTTCGTAGCAATAGAAATCATTCGGTACGCGCCAAGTACCCAAGCACCCATGCATACATAAATTGATAGATATGTATGGAAAATGCGAGAGAGTTGGTGGAGGATTGGGATATATTGGGGATGGGAAATGGGGAAATGAGAGGGGCCAAGGTAAGTCCAATCAAATATCCATACATGCTTTTTGATTATACATTTTTTTGGAACTTGAGCACATGGATATTTTTGGCTAGAGATTTTGATGCAAAAGGTGGGGGAAAGCAGGTAGAGGTCTATGTATTTTAATATACAATCGCCGTCATCATCATCAATTCTCAGCATTCATGAAAGGATGTTCCGTACTTCTATAATGAAATGAAATATATATATTTTGTGGTTTTCTGGATTGAACCAAAAACCTGTAAGATTTGCAGGCTTGAGAAACACAGACTAAAGCTGGAAAGAGGGCAAAAAAATATGTTCGCTGGTGGGTTTCTAATTTTCAAACAAATTCGTTCAACTGTCATGAGTCATGACGCATTGCTTGACTCACATCATAACAGCAATACTACAATATAAATACATACCATCACCATCACACAACAAATAACAGAGTCAAAATGGAATGGATACGGAAAATGTTACGAATAGCATAAGACTAGCGAGACCATATATTAATGATATCGGTGAAAATGTCAAGTCAAGGAACGGATAAGTATATGGAGGCTTTTGAGTATTTGGATCGATTCTGAAGACGAGCAATTTCGAAATGTTGGAAAGATCATAATATATAATATGATGAAAAGATGATTCCCAAGTATGTCCTTCTTTACTCACTCAGCAGAGTACAGATCCCTGAACGAGTTTTTTTTTCTTGGGAAGATGAGAAACCCTTGAAACATTCATTTTCCCATTGCAAGTACTCCTCCTGCAACCATCGCAATCCCTTATCACATTTTGTCATTCAATCAAAAGCAAAAGAGAAGCTTGTAGGAAGAGTATGAGCATGTCAGCTTCAAGGGTGTACAATCAATTCCGAAAATTGAGAAATCTAGTTTATATCTACGTTTTTCTAGTAGGGTTACACGCTTATGTGTCTGTGTATTAGCTTTTCATGTTGTCTTGTGACATTCAATTTTTAATCATAAAAAAATCTCCAAAATAATATTTGCTTCACTTGTTATATTAATATTTCTTGTGCAAAATAAACATCAACTTCATACACATACATATACGTAATAATAATGTCAGCTCTTTTTTTATCATCATCTTCATCCTTTTTATCAAAGGCAATTAACTTTGTCTTTAAAGTGTTCATTTTTGCAAACTTAATGAGCTAACGAGACATGACATGCGACTAGACACGACATAATACAACACTTTTTTGTTAGGCTATCTGAGCATTTTGAAAGATTAAACGAGTTACTTAAAATGGCAACTCCTACACACTTCATCATTATCATCTTCCATTTTATTAGCTTTTTTCCACCCGAATGCCAGCTCATTCATCCCAAAGTACACGTTTATGTTGTAGGATTGACTCAACTTTTAGCATAGGAAGTTAGTAAGTGCATCTTTATGAAATGTCCTTAATATTGTCTGCGTATGTACACTTTGTGTTCGTGTGTAGCTCTCTTGAATGGGCAATAAAGATGCTTGGCTCATCAAGGGAAAATAAAAATTAAAACGGCTTTCTGCACTTTACCCCAGTCATTTACTTTTTTTTACTCTTTTCACTCTTGACTCCCACTTGACTTTATTATTACAACATACAATTCCCTTTCCCTATAGTATGCTCTAAATGTACACATTTTTATTCTCAAAAAATTTACATAAACATAAAAGGCTGAAATAATGATGGCATGGCAGGGTATAAATTTCCTTATTTTTTACATATCTTTTTAGATAGAGAAAGTATAGAGTATCATTTTTTTTAAAACCTAGATCAACAGACTAATAGCCACCCATCCAATGAGGTCAGCTTTGTTCATTTTTTTTAGACTGCTTGTGTGTGAATATTGCTCACAACTCATTTGCTTTCCTTTTACATAGACAAACATTGTGATTATGATCATCATCATATTTTTTTGCACGTACATATTTATATAGCATGGAAGAAAAATATAATAAAAATATAGAGAGAAGAATGAAGGCAATTTGGGACAAGAAATAAATTTGTTGGCACTATTTCACTACAAGAAAAGCTCGTTACCCTTACCATGATTGTTGTAATCATAGTAATAACCCTACACATTTGATGTTTTAAGGAAACTCTAAACTTGTACTTGGTCTGCTTAGTATTGCAAACCATATATTATTATTTATATGAAAAAAATAAAGTGATGTGAAAAATCTTCAAGTATGTCCATAAGTTGTACACATGCATATTTGACATTTTTTATTTTTAAATATATGAAAAAGCTGTAAAGTTAGATTATCCATGTAAAGTTCCAACTCTCTTTCTTTTTGTTACCACATCCGAAAACGTGACGATGATGGCTTTGGCACGCCTTGTTGAAAGACAGTATAAAGAAGACAAAAAAAAGACAAGCTAACAAGCAAGTGCTCATGGCCGTAATAGTAATCATCATCGTTTCTTTTGATAATGCAGTGTTGATGTTCCGGTTGATGGTGCTTTATAGAACGTGCATTTTTTTCACTTTCTCTTTTTTTATATTTACTTTCATTTTGGCAAATGTTGTTACGGCGGTGACGATGGTGATGATGATGATGTCTGTCCCCGTCGTTGGCCCTAAGAGTGCTCGATCTAATAATCAGCTTAGACACGGCCATTTCAAAGAAAAGTGGTAGAAGATGACGACGAAAAAAATGTAGACGACAACAACGTGGTAAAGAAGAGAGAGAGAGGAGCCAGAGGATGTGAGAAGACTTGCGAAAATGTAAAAGGAAGTCAGCCAGAAAAGCCACTTTCATCGACCACCTCCCGTCACACCAAACTGTGTAAAGACGATGAGATCCGCCTCTATCCTTTTTTTAACTTGTTCTTTGATGGATTTCACTAGAATGGATACACAATTGTGTGTGTGAGTGTGTGCATGTATGTTTGAGCTATTTACAATGGGTGCTTCTCTGATGTTGATGTCGATGATGATGGCATCAACGAGTCCTCTTCTCCACAAACTCAAGTAAACAAGGAGAAAAGTAATGCACACATAACATACATACAGCAAAGACGCAAGCTATTTTACTCTATTTACTTTCGTTAAGTTAAACTTGCTCCTCTTTTCTCCCATCAAGCATGCATACAGCCATTTTGCGGTTTGTGTCATGTATGTTGCTTGAGTAAGTGTGTTTTTTGTGGTATTATTTTGCTGGAAAAGAGCATACCGAAAAAATGAATTGCTGCCATGCTGCGGATCCATCATCCAGTGAAGTTCTACTGAAAATGCTGGTAGCGCCTCGCCTCGTGTAATGAAGGTAGATGACAGATATATCATCATCGTCGTCGTCAAAATAGTACTTTCTTTAGTAGACGCGCAGCTTGTAAAAGCTGACGCTGTTGTTGTGGCAGTGAGGGGTTTTCTGACGGAAAAATTAGTTTAACCTTAATGCATATACTAGTGCTGGTATGTAACTCTGGATGATGATGATGATGACGATGATGATATCATGAAAATGTTTTTAATGCGATGTTATGAAAAGGCCGCGGTCGTCCTTGTAGTTTCCGTGACATGCAAGGGTGAAATATATTAAGGAGAAAATTAGACAGCAACTTTGTTGGTGATGGCTGTTGTTGGTGCTAAATTTTCTATCATAATTTCGTTTGTGCTTTTCTCCTTCTTAAGGTCGTTCTTGTAGATTTGTCCTTTCTTCTCCATTGAAAGTCATGGGGAAACTAACGCGTGCTTGTAATGTCATAATAATAACTTTTTGTTTCTTTTTAAACTGCTTCTCAGACACACAGTGAAGGCATGACATTACATGTCTAACTCTAACTGACGTTACTACAATGAATTACATATTGCAGCGCAACGTGCATTTACTTATCGACGATATGCTATCAGAGATAATTCTTTGTATTCCGCCCAGCTCAATTCTCTGACAGCCCCTGAAATTCACTTTTTGATGTACATGCAAGCACTATGATATGCATGCGTAAGCAAAAATACAGGGGAAAAGCATCAAAATATAGACAATGGGATATTAAAGACGTACAAATTACTATTATTATTATGCTGTGTTTGTGTGTGTTCTTACCAATTTTTTGGTACATGGTTGTTGGTGAGAGTTCAGGAACGCAAGCAAAGTTTTCCTCGGACACATCCTTTAGCGTAAAGTTGGCTAATCGATCAGGCCCAGTGCACCTTGGCTCCACGGAATTGGCTACATTTCTTTCTGTGAGCCACAAGCGAAGCTCCAACAACCGACAATCACACTCCCACGGATTTTCCTCTAAGTAGACACCTTTGAGTGCTACTGGGAGACTGGCAAGCCCTGAAATCCTCTTCAGTCGATTCCCATTCAGTTTAAGCCATTCCAGACTGAGCAGCCCTTCAAATGCTCCCTAAGGACAGTGGCAATTGCCCAGAACAAAAAAAACATAGACACACAAAATCATACCGTATTCTTCCGACGCACAATATAAAAAATAAAACCAAAAAAGAGAGGATCAACCTACCAACATAATCAACATCAGACCTACTTGCTACATACATGTATGTATGTACTTTCACTGTACCAAACAACATTCCAATCCATCAATTCCAAGACAACAATATAACTATGTCTGTTCCCACTGTATTTTCTCCAATCAACGAAACATACAATTCAATGTTGCATCTCATGAACCAATTCTTTTTCCTCTGATTCGGCAAAAAAAGTGAAACAGCATTCTTCACTTCTGCTTTTTTCCCTATTATCAGTTTTCAAACCCTCATGATGTCTACTACCATCATATTAACAGATGAACTAGTAAATAAACCCGAATCACACAAAGGATTTGCGCTTGTGTATGTGTATTTACTTATCATATAGAATAATGTCTTATACTTCTAGTCTTCTTACTATTTACCCTAATCCAACAATTTCTTCGCCTTTCTATTCATTTTCTTTTTTTTTCGTTGTTCACCCCAAAAAAAGAAAAAAAGAGAGAATACTCGCCGTAATTTTTTTCCTCTTGTGAAGAAAATATCTCTAGAGATCCGTATTTTTCTCAATCATCTTTCATCTCATCATACACTATAAACACATATATATGTACTCTTTGCTATTTTTTCTCGTTGTTCCATACATAGTATATGTTGTTGTTATTTGCTTTGCTGTTACTACACATACGTTCTTTTCTGAGAACACCGGATCCCTAGGAGAATACCATCATGATCGCATGAGTATGCTTACTTATATATTTTTCTTCTTCAAAAAGAAAATAAAACAGCAAAAAAGGGGCATGGGTATCAATTCACTAACACCACCACACCGCCCCTTCCACAAGCCTGTAGGACAATATTTCCACATTTTTTTCTCTCATATAAAAATACAAAAAAAAAAATGAAAAGAATACTCCGACTTTTTTACCACCAGCACATCACACCATATCGCATACCTATCTAAACATGTAGATTTTTTGTGCTGTGCACAAAACAACGAGAGACAGAGACGCTCTCATCTTTTTTTATTCTTTATTTATTTTTAACACAAGAACACATACTACTTCCACCTTCATCTCACCAGTTTTTTTTGCTTTGCATATTTTTATCGATTAAAATACACAATATATGATATGATGGCACCCCTCTGGTTGTTGGTCTTGTCTTGGGTTGCTGTAGGCTTAAAAAATAACTTGCGCGTAGAAAGAATCTTTTGTCCTACATATTTTTTGCAACCTAAAAAGGAGTACATCACACCACCAATCATTGCATTTAGGTATTTACATAAAGGTATTTGTGTTTTCTCATGATAACAAAATTTGCTACATTGAATTTTTCTAAAAAAAGATTTTCTCAGTATTTACATGGACGTGAACAATGAGTTGGGTAGGAATATTAAAGATGCAAAAGATCTTATCTTTGTTGCAAAAAAAAATTATTATTATTATTATTTTTTTTTTTAAAAAAGAAGGTATATACATAAGGTGTTATGTGCACGTATGTTTTTTTTAAAAGATTTTGTAACCACGTTTGCTACACATCTAACAAAACTAGCAGCTAATCAGCAGCAGTAATAATAGAATGTCTCTGGGATTTATTTCTTGAACTTGGGTAATGAAAGAGTGGTGAAAATGATCAGAAGGATAATAGAAATTGGAAAAAAGCTCGAGAAAAGAATAAAAGGAAAAAAGATATATTGTACTTCTATGACACCCAGGAAAATGAGGTGCTTCTCAGTTTTTAAGCAATATAATCATTTTCACTATCGTATCATCATGTATTCTTCAACTTATCCTTTTTGTACACCTTTACGTAGCAATCTGTTGTTGTTCGACTTTGTGTTTTCTTCTTCTTCCGGTTGAACATAAGGCTAACTTTTTTCCTTTTATTGGTTAGTAGAAAGTAGGTGAGTGTAGGAATACGTAAAACATATTATGCACCTTGTAGAATGAAAAGTACATTCATATTTGGTAATTTTTGGAGGTTTTGAGTTGTTAGTATTGTGTTTGCGGCTTTGGTATTCTTTCCCTTTTTCTTTTTCTCGCTTTCTCTTTTCTTCTGCTCGAGGTCTGATAGGAGCATTAACTACTCACGTCTTCAAAAGTGAATTACGACAGCATCTTTTGTCCACTCCACCCTTAAAGCCTTTCGACCCACAAAAAGGCATTCGCTGTGGAATTTTGGCGAGCTGAGCGTAGCAGTCTGAGATAAAAACCATGGAAGGACTCACAAGGAATAATATGAATTGTATACATATTTGTATTCAGTTCCTTGTACCTTCACACTCATCTAGTATACCTTATATTTACTCATGTATGGTCCATTTGAGAAAAATATATATGTATAAACTCTTTGGTTTGGTGGAGCATAGGAACAGCGATAAAAACTTGCCTCAAGATTATAGATAACAAGTAGCCAAAAACCCAAACTAAAAAGTTTGTGTATTAACACCGCTACCACCAGCCTTACTATACTATCAAACTTACTACACCACTGCAAAAACCCAACAAAGCCGTTTCGTTCAAGATTAAGAGGGTAGGCCTAAGAATAAGAAGGTTTTTAAAATAAGTACAAATATATTGTTGGATCTTTTCAAACTCTTATGTATATACATAGCTACCTATAGGTATGGATATTCCTATTGTTCATCTATATCGATAGTGGTGGGATATCAGGTTGGCTTGGACATTATATGCATAGCTGAAATACGTAAATATATACATTCTATACTGTTAGCAGAATAAATGATAACATCATTGGAACTGTCATTTTATAGAAAAGTGTACAATTTTTACCGTTTTCTGGGACAAGAAATAACCAAAAAGCAAAGAAAATTCAGACCAAATATTTAATACATTTGACCACTATTTTTCATTTGTCTAGTATCATAAAAAGGTAAATAAATTGTAATAATATTACGATTTATTTGTCTGCATTTCAAACTGAATGTGAGAAATTCTCATTAAAAAAAGTTAATAGTGAAAACAATTTTCTTAACTCAAAATACAGAAAAAATAGTAGGAGCTGAATAATAATAGGATTTAGAAAAGTGTTGCAGCATTGCAATAAAAAATGTTTCCTTTGAACGTGTGAAAATACGGAAATTGGACCAAAAGGGCTGATAAGCTACTAGAACCAGTTTTATGTGGAATATATTCCTTCCTAGTTTCTATATTCAGGATTGACCATACTATACAAGACCAGCAAAGATAAAGTAGATCAAAAAAGATGCATTGGATTTTTTTCGGGGGTATTTTTGTGTAAGAAGAGTAGTGATATTGCATATGAGATGGGTATGATAGGGATTTTATACTTGCTTTACACATACACAAACCAGCACCACTTCAGGGTAAGAAATGAGATGAATCTTTTGATACATAGTTTGGTTTCCACGCTCTTGTAGAGTTTGGAAATCAACGGATGATAAGTATCTTGCTTGGTGATTTTTCACTCTGTCGTTATGTTAAGATGAGAAAAAGAGGTGAAAAAATAGTGTCTCGTTATTGGAACCAAGGAAACTTGCCAGTGAGCAAAAGCAAAAGGAAGTTGAGTTGGTTTTTTCACCAATGCATTTCCCGTAGATTTCCAATCTATAAAACCACAATCTATTTTAATAGACACAGTAGTGGAATGGAATGTTGTAGCATATATTGTAGAGTATCAATGTGCATACATATATGTAATGTAATGTATGTACACAAATAATATTACATTGTTACATGAAGAATAAGAAAAAAATGGAAAAGGTAGTTGTTCTTTTGAGATAGTTCTTTTTCCTTTGACTGACCTTTTCAATGCGTTCTATTTCGCAGTGACTCATTTCTAAGGAGGTGAGTGACTGAAGGGCGATAAAAGCTTTTTTGGTGAGAGTGCGTATAGGATTTCCACTCAGGATAAGTTTCATGAGGCCTTGACAGTCGGGAAAGGCAGGCGAGGGAACCTCTCCCAACACATTATGGCTAAGGTCCAAGTCGACCAGATTACTCAGACCACGGAACGCTCGGGAGTTGATGTGTGACAGTTGACATCTTGATAAGTAGATTTTCTGTAGGTTGATAAGACCCGAGCGCATGAAATGATCGGGTGGTAGTGTTTCAAACTTGTTTCCAGAGATGTCAAGCACCTGAAACAGAAAAAAAGTGGATATTATATATCGATATATGTTTATAAGAAAGAAATACAAGAGAAAAGAAAAAGGGTTATATACATATTATTTAGAAAGTAAACCTGTTTAATTTGTTTTTCTTTCTTTCTTCACTCTATTACCACACTTCTCTCTCATTTTCCCTGTTTGACACTTTGACTAGGAATAAATGCATATTTATTATTTTATATGCTTAACATCCTATAAGAAATTTTCTAGTTTGGGTTTAACTAGTTTCAACCATCCACCGTTTTCACCATCAAACCGACAAGATATTTTTTCTCTCTTTTCTCCAATCAAGTCATCGTGACGGCTAAAACATTTTCTTTGTTCCCTCTCATCCTCTCTCTCTTTCTTTTCTTTTTCCATAAACAAGTCAACCTCACTACTTCACTCACTTTTGCCTAACTTTTTACAGAAACCATACTATCCGGCTAATGTATTTACTATTAGTTATACATATTTATGTATGTACTTTTTTGGCTCTATTTTTACATAAGTATTTTCTGCATTCCTTGGTTCTTCCACCTCACGTCCTCTACTGTTCTTTTTTTATGTGTTCTTTTCCACCTTCTATTTTCTGTCTTGTCTACTACCTTCACTCACTCAAAACAAATAACAAGACTAAGGAGAGAAAAAGAGCAAGTTGGACAGATACATACACTCAGAAAGTGTGAGAGAGAGACCAACTTTTGTTCTGCTACCAAACACTAAACTAAAGTTTTTCTGCTGACACAAGCTCAAAAAAATCAGGGTCAGGTCTTGTTAAGCTGTTTGCTCCCATTTACTCCTCCTTTGATGGAAACATAAAAAGAAATAAAAGAATTAGCCTTTTCCCTCGAAAGAGGAAAATAATACGAAATACATTTTCATGTGAAGTTTGTTGGTGGATTCGGTTTCATTCGATTCTTTTCTCTCAAAAAGGAAAAACTCTAGCCCGCTTCTATTATTTCCTCTATTTACTTTCTTCTTTATTTCAGGAATCATTCTGTAATCTAGGGTTACACGGCCGATTGAATATTTGACGTAACAACACTGTAACATATATTTAATATAACTGTTCGTCTTGATGATATGCTAAATTATATTAACTGTTATATTTATTTTGTTTTCTTCATTTGGCACCATTTATTATGAGAAACGAGAACAGCAGTCAAATATCTAAAATTACTATGCAAGGTCCACATCTCCTAAAACTATTCAAGGTCCAGTATCGGGATAGTTTATGTTGGTTTGTATTCATCATCATTCTATTTTCTATTTATGCCCTACTTCTTGAGAAATATGACAAACAAACTACTTAAATTTGCTTCGACTACTTCATTCTGCTCCCTATGAACTATTATTTGTTATTCCATATTATCTGCGATACCGTAGATCAATAAACAAGCCAACTTTAACAAAGTACCATTCAAATTGTATTCTCTTCATTTCATTTTATGGTGAATCACATTGCGGCCGATTTCAATGATAAGATAATAATCTAACAGATAACCCATGATTGGTGTACTTTCAGTGCTGGTTGAGGGTAAAACAAAGTGTCATGAATATAAATATGTAGAGTTTATCATTTCGTGACAAAGAATACATTGGTCGGATTTTTGATGTTTAACCCTTTCTGCCAGTTTATTTCAGACCAACGCAGACTCCAGTCAGTGTTACAGGGAAAACGCAAAAACATACTACATATTCCAAACCTATTTATTAAATCCGAAAATAGGACATTCTAAAACATTATATAGTCGAATAGCATCTGCAAATTTACTTATCTGCTTGTTGAAAATGGGGTTCTTTTGAACGAGGCATTATATGCATAGTATATATCCAGTAGGTACGTGCTTAAAAGATAAAATACTGCGCGAAAATTATGCTATTAATGAAATCTTACTTGCGTTCCGGGATCAATGTTATGTGGGAAAGTCCTGAGTCCTCGATTGACGCACTCAACAGTCTGCTTGCCACCTTTCCACTTGCACACACAATCGGACGGGCATGCAGAAACGAAGCCAAGTCCCATGACAAAAAGCAAACTGATTGACGAGCAAAGTTTCCCGTTCAACTTTCTTCTTCTTGCTGTGTTTCTGCTACTTCTACTACCTCCACCTCCGGTCCCTACCATTCCTACCATTTCAAACCGTTTTGGTATTACCAACATAATAAAAAAATAAAGCGTGAAAACTCTACACACACAGACACTTTTTTATCTCGCCTTCTCTTCTCTTTTTTTCCAGTACACGTAACTTTGCCCTGAATCCTCCTTCCTGTTTTTCTCTCTGTCCGTCTTACTTTTAACTTTTTTTCTCTCTTTCCTTTCCACTCTTGTTGCTCTGCTTTGTGTACAGTGTATATATATCTATACGCTTTGGTAAAATGCTGTAGTAGCAGTAATAGTGGTAATATGACGTATGGGACCGTACTTTTTTCAAGTTGTGTTGCAAAAAGTATAAAAACAATCCTATCGTCCAAAATGATGATGATGATAATGATGAAACTGATGATTTTGTGCGCTGATGAGAAATTTTCTCTCTCTTTCCTTTTTTTTCTTCTTCTCCTCAGGTCCAACTTCTTGCTGGAGAAGAGAAGAGTGGAAGTATAAGAGAGTATGGTACCATAAATATCATGTGGTTACACGCACGAACAAATCCTTTTTATTTTTACCGTTCACGTTTTCCTACTACTTTTTCAACATTTTTTTTCTGCTCATTGTCCTTACTGTATATAGTCATTTACTTAAGTTACAATATACATACATATAGTTTTTTGATACTTTTTTGTTACAGTCATTTATTAGTAGGGAGCAGGAAGAGCGAAGCACGTTTTATTTGTGCGTCGTGGGATAAGGTACGGCAAGTAGTTTGTTCTCTTCTTGACGATGATGATAGCGATGAACGTTTGAACGTTATAACGTGGTAGCTTGCTGCAGTAGGTAGCACCAACAGTATCCCTTGTGGTTAAAGTAAGGGTCATTCCAAGTCAAAGATTTATTTGACACTGTGGTAAATTCATCGACGAGGATGATGAAACTGTTGTTGATGATGGTAGTGGTGGTGTACGCACAAAGTATCTGCAGAGTGGTCGATATAAGTAGTAGAAACAGTAGGAGAATTAATAGTAAAGGTAGTTGTACGAGTGATAGAAGAAGTATTAGTGTTATTATTACTATTTGTCTATTGCAACATTGCACACTCGGTAATTGTCTACTTGCCATTTTACTGGCAGGAAACTCATCAACACAGTTCTTTCTACTACTACTTTCACAAGTAGTAGTAGTGGAAGTAGTCGAAGATGAAATAGGAGAAGAACTAGCATCGTCACAATCATCATTGAAACCATTCACCATTTTATTACTCACAACTGGATGGGCACGCTCTCACACATTGTTCATCATGGACAATGATGAGATGAGGATGAGATGGGAACAAAATAAAAGATTGGTGGTGGTGATGGTAAATGAGAGAAATCTTTTTGCTACGCTTGGAAAGCTGTTCCAAAGACGATCATGTTGCTGATGATGATGATGGTCTTCATCATCATCATCTTTGTTTGCGTGCTGGGGATGATATTGGATGAGTGGGGTTTAGTACACTTGTATACATTTTTTTAGTCTCATAAAGCTACTAATAATAAGAATGGGAACCGTTCTCTTTTTTCACCATATCAATAACGCCTTATCACACATACACACAAAAGTAAACGAGTACATGTGCAAAAAACAATATATTGGGTCAGTAGAAAGGATGATTTCCTTTAATTCCCCAATTTCACTTTGGAAATCATTCTGATTTGTATTAAGTCTTGTTGGGTAGATAGTAGTAACGTGATAGTGTCGAGTTTATTAAGTATTTCCACAACATCACAATGTACACAGTTTACTTCCAGTGTTCACTCTCACGCACACTGTTTAAATTGAGTGTATGGACATGGATTCAGTTTTTGCGTAGATTCGTGTTTTTGAGACATTGGTTTGTGCGTTTGGAACATAAACCACTACATATGCACACGATTTTTTATAGAGTTCCACAATATTGATTTTGTGAGGTTTTGTTTGAAATGCCTGTAAAAAATAGAACATCATTATTGAATTGTATGTAGTTGTAGTTATTATTATTATGCATATATTATGGATAGAAGTCACAGTGATCAAGATTTTATGAGAAATGTAATTATTAAAAAAGGCATATAAATAAAAATGCATGTCTGCAGCCCTCGTAATCATTCAGATTTGTTGCGTTGATTTCCATTTGACTACACTTTAAAGAGTAAATGAACAGAGACTAAAGTTGATTTTTATAAGTTGATGATCATGATGGGGTTAAGTGTACCATACCTAATTGGCTGTGCTCTTGTGCGTCTCTCTTGTGTAACGAAACAAAAAGAGAAAAGTCAATTCACGAGTCATTTAATAATAATTTTCCCTGTCTCCCAATATATTATATTACTTTGCCCAAGTGCTTTGAAAGGATTTAAAATAATACTAGAGTCCCATGCATTGGCACACATCTCACCCATTACATGGCTTTTAATGATAAAATCGCCACCGCACATATTAAAAAAGGTACATGCCATGCCATATAGTAAAATTTCTAAATATATCATACACGTACTATATCAAGTACATTTTCTCCATTGAACAAACAACATCCATAAAAGTAGAGAAGAATGGGAAGAATCACTAATCTTACTAGATAGAGTTGAGCGGGCGGAAGGGGGAAAAGTGGGAAAAGAGAAGGGGAAAAGAGAAAGACGAAAGTGGAGAGAATTTTGTAACGTGAAGAAGAAGAGACTTTATGCTTACTACTTCGCGATAATTATTATTATTCTCCGCTCGGTTGGCTTTGCTCCTCATTGTCTAGTACACGTAGTAAGGCAAGAACCATGCAGGAAATGGATTTATTTTGTGATCCTTAGTTGCCTCTTACAGATTGTGTTACTCTACTTGTCTGTCCATACTGTGTACTTTTTATGGTTATTAGGTAGCGATAGCGATTACTATTTTATTCACTTGCTTGTATCATCTGTTTGCCTCTATAGACGTATAATATGTAGTTTCCAAGCAAAATTATAAGATATACAATTAAAAGTATACAGAAAAGACAACCTATCGCTAGTTTTATCTACTGCTTTACTCATATTTATTTTTAGGGTTCAAGTGCAAGCAGTACATTTTATAGACAGCTAAATAAAATTTGCTGTACGAAATTGATGTCGATTAAAATGTTGGTATTTTAATTATTGCCCAATTCATTGTCTAGGACTTTGTCTTGCGCAACCCCAGCATTTAGAAGTACTCGATCTACAACTATAACTATTAAGCCCAATACAACTGTGATCTTTCGCTTCCTTTGTTTTCCCCAGGTATGAATTTACAAGGGATTAAGTTTTGAGCATAGTACAGTGCATATTGCTTCTCATTCTATATTTTCAGGAAATACAATCGACGTACAGCGATTTATAAGCTGTTCACCATGTGCCATATGAAATTTATTTGGATTACAAAATTTGAGGCCATTTCCCTTGTGTGGTTTATTTCAACATTTGAATGCATGTCTATTTTTAAACTTTATCCAAACATTGCCAATATCCGTATTGATTATCAACTACAATAGCAAAAAGGTAATCAAATATCTTTCACTGTGACTCCAATGCAGTCGTTTAAATTCAAGAAACGAAAAAAAATGCAAAGTTTTGACTTCACTCTTCCCATTTAAAGTTTTCCTTGTATCTTACCTTAAAGTCTTTTAAATGGTTCATCCATTGGCAAACTGATAAAATGTTGGAAGTGTTCACTCATTTATTCTTTTTTTTTCATCTTCACAAAAAAATCCATCCATTTAATAGTATACTTTTGTAGCTCTCTGCTTTTTCTACTATGATCTTATACACGTTTGTAGGGATAAGCAGTTGAATTAGCAGTTACACGTGTTTTTTTCCTGTTTTTCTCTAAAGTGAAACAGATAGATGGACTGTGTGTTGTGAGATTTAGTTGAGATGTGGAACAAGGGGAAAATGATTGTGATCTTTGCAGAGTTTGTTTTATATCTTTTCCACTAAGACGCGATAGTGTCAGTCTTTGTATTTTATTATTAGTATATCGTTGTGATCATCTTCATGAGACGTAACACGAGATGAACATCAAAAACCAACAAGAAAAAAAATCCAAGAGGAGAATGAAATCTCAAAGGTGCAGTCTTTGCTCCTGTCACAACAAAACAACAAGATAGTTGAAGCTCTCAGCAGTGGTAGCATCAGTCGAGAGAGGGGATGATGACGATGATGTTACGCCACGCCACGATGATGCGAACGTCTTCTCGAGGACACACTTGTGTTGCCACTATACTGATGCAACTGAGGAAATATACTGTTATACTGATGATGATTATGAGAGCCGAGGAGTTGAGAGTGAGATGAGCAGGATTGCATATCGCCTTTTGATACCTTCTCGTTTCGTTTTTCTTGTCGTTTTCATTTCCTTCATGCTTTTTTTATTATTGGGAAAGCACAAACCTTGTTTGTATGTCTGTTTATTAGAACAAGCTGTGTGTGGAGTATAAATAGATAGAAGAGCAAGGAAAAAAGTGTCAGTTGCCACTGATGTGAAATTAGATATCAACAGAGATCAGTGTTACTTTTTTCTCAACCGAGAAACAATGAACGTGTTTGGTGTATCCGTCCAATATATGTATACAAATAAGATGTACCTATATATTTTTGATTCTCTTCTAATATTATAGATTATCTTGGATACCAACTTTATTTGGTTGTATTTTTCGTCTTGTGCTCTTATTTCGTCTTCTTTTATCTTTACTTTCAAATAAAGTTGAAGCAGAGAATATGCCTTTTTTATTTAGTTTTTACCCTGTGTATTGTTTTTGTTCGAGAACAGTTAAAAAAAAATTGTTTGGTTGACAATGCTGCTAGGTATCCGTTGTTTATCCAATCGAAGAAAAATCAGTTTTTTCTGAAGGTACACAAAAGCATCAACCACCATTTTCGTGACACTGTCGTCACCAGTATAGTATACACTCTATTCCATTAGTCATTCCAAAAGATGAGTGTAGAATATGTAGAGGATGATCGTCGTTGTAGTTGGAAGGGTGACACTCTTGTTTCCCATTTTCACCACGAGAAGAACAAGTAGTGGTATTGGTAGGGAAGATATAAACGTTCAGTATATGACAGACAGGTTAAGAGTATAGGTACTTATCTTTTCTAGTTCATCTCTTTTTTCTCTCCTCAAAGACGTGCAGATACTGTCCAGAGAAAGAGGCGAAACGATGAAAGAAAAGTCAACGAAATTTTGTTCAGTGATAAGATATTTTTCCCTCTCTTCTTTATTTGCTTGCTTCTTACTTTTCTTTCTTAGATCTGCTTTTTCAATAATAGGTTATCCTGAAATGAAAGCATACACAGTAGTATAGTAGTTTTCTTCTTGAATGTTTTCTGTTTGGTATATGTCGTCGTTGTTGATGATGAGGACCAAAGGTTGATCCGCCTTACAGCAGCATTACGAACTGGTGGCATAAGGGCCTAAAAATACTTAAAGCAGCGGTAGTAGTATGGCTCTGTATAAAATAAACCGGAGTGAAAGGAGGAATCATATCATCTTCGTATAATCAACATCCCACTCCACAATGAAAATTTATATAGCGTTAAAGCATCACAAGTCTGTAATGTACTTTCTCCAGCACTATCGTCATCATCGTTGTCAGTAGTGATTGTCGCGGAGTATTAGCTCTTGTCGCGATGATACTCTCTCTCTCTGTAGTCTAGTCTTATTCTTATTCAAAAAAAATAGAGAAGGAAAGCAAAAGGACGATCGTTATTGCTCTGCTTATTATACTCCAGTTAAAGGACGGGATGATAGCGATGACGATGATGCTTGCCACCAGCAGTTCATTTCATTTGATTTGAACAAACCCAAGTCAATAATCTTCGTTTTTCTTATTGCCGACTGAGTTGCCCCCTCCCCCACACAGTGATGATGATAGCAGCTTCTGTAACAAAAGAGACAAAAGGACATTGGATAAAATGAACATAATCATAATCATATTACTATTATTATTATTAGCACTGTTCCTTCTAAGTCGGCACATTTTATATACTCACAGTGAGTGCTCAACTGTGCTCATACATTACTGCGCACCAGATGATGAAAAAATCTTTTTATCCACCCGAGAAAGTGTCAACTCAGCACACACAGCTCTCCTTCTCTTTCCCTTTCTCCTTTTTTTCGTTTTCTTAAAAGCATACAAGCTTTTTTACATGTCTACTCAGCTTACACAAAGACGAACCTTCACATGATCATGAAAGTAGTAAATATGGTTTACAGTGTGTAGCAACAGCATTATTTTATAAGCACTGAACAAACATAATATAGAGTAATAGTGTGCACATTTGATCAGAGCGTGTAAAAAACGAGAAGCAGAATTGAAAGCATGATCATGATGAAGAAAACCCAATACTGATTCTACTACCAAGGCTACTACCAGGAAATCTCTTCAACCCTCATCTCCTCCAGTTTTTTATCCGCTATTTTTCGTATGAAAAAATACTACAAGATGAAAGAGAGGAATAGAAAAAAAAGTAACGGTCCTCGTAATCGAACTATTTATTGTACAATGTTCCTTACAGATAGCTGTGTTGTCAAGTACCAAAAAATGCAGCTGATGGCGGATCTCATTTAGAAGCGATGGAAGGATCATAGTGTGTACATACAAACATTATTGGAATATGTCACTCTGACTGGACTGAACTTGCGTTTTTGTTTGTTTGTAAGTAAAAAAAGAGTATTTATATCAACAAATAAGACAAAAACTGAACTCAAAGCAAAGCAGTAGTCCCTCAAGTTATCTTTTAACTTGTATTTTTAACCCCTTTTAATTTGTACTTGCCAAAAATGTTTACTTAACCTATAAAAATACTGGACATCCGTTTTTACAGCTTATTACTGTATAAACTCGGGACTTCATGAGTATATTGTGATTTTGATTATATCTATCTCCAAAACCTTGTTTCTTTGTATTTTTATACTCTTTCTCTCAAGTGGTTATACTTTCTCCACGCAGTCCACGTTTCTAATTCAGTTTTTTGTTCTCACTTTTCCCACCTTAAACCTCCGTTTTCCTGGGTCACCCTTTCTATCACCACCACCATTATTGCTACTAAACCTAGCACAGGAAAAAAGATCACGGTGATGCTGCCATGCAATGTTTCACTTTCTTGATCGTGTTGTTAGTGGCCACCAGCTGGAACGACATGGAAGAAGGAAATACCAAAAAGTAACAACGACCAACCACTTCCAACCAACTCTTTTCTCTTCTTTTTTTTTCTTCATTTCTCGTCCACAGAAAACTATACTCCATAGTTTCTCTTTATTTCTTCGGGACAACTACTCACACGAATATGCTTTCTTTTTCTTTTGATAAAACGTAAACTGTTAAAACGTGCTTCCCACACTTAACTTTTTTCTCTTTCTCTCAGAGTGTATTTTTTCACCCGAGCATTACCTTCGCTATTATGTCTACCCTTAACTGTATAATAATACCCTCAAATACAGAAATAGACCTGTAGTGTTGTGAAGATTATCATCGTTTTGATCATAGAATATTGCGTAACACACTCGCTTTTGCTGTCTTTCATATTGATCCTTTTTCTTTTCTTATTTCTTTTCGATGACTCAACTTACCACCAAAGGAAGGAAACGAAACTCACTTAATTTCTCCTATGAAGTCTTTTATACTTGTTTCGATCATTCAAAACCCAATACTGCCCACGTTCACAACAATGCAATTGAAACAATGAGCAAAATTCAAGCTTTCTCATTCAAATAGACTAGGTCATTTCCCCAGTAACCATGGAAGTCTCATGCATGATACCTTTGTCTCTTGTATAAATTGTACACAACATTCATTGAAAGTGGTAAAAAGTGATGCTCTTGCAACTATTGTTGTAGAAGTATAATTTATAGAAATAATATTTGTACAGGCATTGCCACCGCTGCAAAAGACAACAAATGTGTTTCGATGTCCATATGTTCGAATACTGCCACTACACTGCAATAATATAAACTACCTGATCACCAACTAGTGATGGTGAAGGACAAAGTAAAAAATACAGTGGACATTTAATACGAACTAGAAAATAGAACGAAAAAATGCCGGAAGAGAAAAAAGCTAAAGAGAAAATGAAAGGATATTTATACAAAACTTATTTTCTAAGCACGTCTTTCATCTTTATACTTGATTTTCCACACCGGCACCAAAGTTAATTCCTAATCTTTCTCTCTCTCTAAGTGTCTTGAAGCAGCAGTGTTTACTTCAGGCTACATATTTTGATATGTACATGTGCATTTCCCTCCCTTGCAATAATGTAGATGCCCTTGTAACCCGGCTAAAACAACGACAGAAATCGGATCACCAACAAAAGGGTACTTTATATGCACGAATTATTTGCTTTTAAAAATAAATTCGAAAGTTCATTGGCAGGGTAGGTACCAGACCAGACTAGACGTAGAAAAAAGGAAGCATCCGAACCACACACCATTATCATTAGTATTATTACAACCATTTACGAGTAAGTGGGCTCACCACACGTTTCTCAAGATGAGAATCTGGATTTCTCAAGAAGGAAATAACCATTCGAAAATATAAATGATTACTCTGCAGCAAAGCATATCACATTTTCCTTACATATTTAGACCAGGAAAAGGACACACTGAGTGGGTGTAAAATAAAAGTTCGTTTTGTCCAATTTCGGAACCGAACTAACTGTTATTACACTATCATCTTTTTACACATTCAAATGGGTGAGCACATTTGGATTAAACATTGGCCACTATTTGGTAACACAAAGATGGTCAAAAATGTGATCATGATTGGATGAATAATATTAGATTGCAGCTTAGACCACACTAGGCTACCTTGAAAACATCTAACATTTGCGCAAGAGGCGTTATGTATTATTTCAAATGAATTGCTCTCTAGTAAATGTTGTGATGACATACATACAGGGTAGAATAATAAATTCACGTAAGGTTTTGCAATGTAAACCGATAAAAAAAGTAGAGGCAACTGAAAGTGTAGCACACCAGATAAAATATATTTTTTTCGTTGTCCATGAGACAAATAATGAAAGGACTATAAAAATGATTAATTCAAAGGAAAGTGTTGCACAACCATTCATTGGTGATCATCCTAAGCGATCTTTCACTTCCACTCATGTGCATTCCCACCATCTATCTTCTGTACATATATATGAATGTATCTTCTGCTACATCCCACCGCCGTCCTACGCACCTATCTGACTACCTTATACCTAAGTTCTAATGTTTAAAAAAATCTTTTTTCTCAAGATTTACTTACTGAATGCGTAGTTCCATGTTTATTTATGGTCTTTATGATTATACTTTAGTAAATACGAAGAAAAAAACATGAGCCCATTTATTGAAAACCCTTTGATGTTCCCGTTCATATACCTTCTGCTTCTCATTTCTTTTTATTTTTCTTTCAATGTAAGTGGGAAATGGAGAGAAATGTAATAAAAATTGTCTACTACTTTACAAAGGTAAATATTGAAGAGGACGTGAGATGGCCAATATAATAAATATAATAGATATTCAACCTGGGAAAAAAAGATCTATAAAGAAAAGCAATTGAAGCAATATGTTTTTTATTAAAAATGCGCCTCCCATATTGGTGTGTTAGTGGACACAAATTCATTGGAAAGTAAAACTATGCATATAAGTATGCATGTACAGCGTCTTCTTTTGAACAAGACTCGCAATCAGTGTGAGAGAAAAATATATGTATTTTGGTGATGGTGGCGGTAGTGATATTGATGACGATGGCGTCGTCGATGCGGAGGCGGTGTCTTGGAAAAAAAGTGGAAGAAAATAAAGAACTTTTTTATAGAGTGTGTTCTATTTTCCAGAAACAACGTTTCCTTTTCTCCTTTCTTTTCTCTCTTCTTCTTTTTCGTTTCCGTTTAAACATTTTTTGAACATGACGGTGGTACGAGAAAAAGAAAAGAAATGGTCGAGAAAAAGAAGCAAGAGGAGGAGGAGGAGGAAGTAAAAGCAAAAAAGGAAAAGATCCGTGAGCATGACTCCCATACAAACTAAAAAATGGTATAGATGATGGCAATGCTAATACTTATGAATTGAGGTATCGATATGTCTTTTGAAAGACAGAGACGGTCTATGAAGAAACATATAAAACTGAATATTGATATGTATATGCATAGGGTACACAAAAAAATCATGGGAGTTGAGCAACTAATATTGGAAATTGTTAATTGGAATGAGTGTCGTTGTAAAAAATCGTGTTTACTTTTGATCTGTGATGGCGACTTGTCCAGTCTGATGGCCTACTTTTGCTCTGTTCTATTCAGAGAAACTTTCCTTCGTAGTTTTGAAAAAACTCCAAGTAATTTAGTTGAACTTTATACTACTATCAAGATTCATGGTCTGACGACATTATCTAGAATTTTTAAATCGATAAATGTACTAGCTGTACATACGTTTTTGTAATACACGTTTATTTTTCAAACACCTTTTTAGCGTCAAAATCTTATTTCAGGGTTTCAGTAGTATCAGCTAGCCTTTCAGTGTTTATACTTGGCTTATGCAAGAACCCTTGCCAGGCTCCTGCTGGAAAATTAAAACCAAGTCAAGTCTTGTTTGTACTTATGCGTTTTATTTTAGTCCTGAGTTTGTTTTTACGATGAGTGCTGGATGATGATGCCTTGTATAAACAATGAAACTTATATATGTGTAGTTTCCAAGAATGTTTCTACGGTTCATTTTATATACGTGTGCTTTTAGCATGTAAAGTTATATCTGACTCTTCTATTTACATTCTTATTATTTTTGCATGTGTTTATTCAATATGCAAAATCAGAACAAGGATAATGATTTGTAGGAAGAAAGATGCAATAGGGAAAAACCAAACATGACGATAACATTCTCTGGACCACTGGAAGAGGAAAATCTACACACATTCTAGAGTTTGACTCGATGAAAATTCCAAAAACTCTAGTATATAAACTGCCACTCTCAAAATTTCAAGTGAAAACGTCCGTCTGTAGAGTTTTTCTGTCAAATGAATTGAAAAAGTAGGGCGAAACTTAGCCTTCAATATTTAGAGTTTGCTTTTGCACAACATATTTCTAAATTTAAGCTTTGCATTGGATATTTAATATGATCTGAGCTTCTCGTGATACGATAATACTGCGTACGTATGCTGCCTGTACCAAGAAATTTTGTTAGATCATTGACTTTGGCCAACAAAACATGGTAGGATAATAAGGAGGATAACAAAGTAGCAAAAACTTTTTAATAAAAGTATATGATACTGATGTGTCAGCAGAAACGCATTTGAGTGTAATAATAATAGCAGTAAGATGGCATATAATAATAACAATAATAAGTGATCTCTGTGTTTCCAAGGGATACACATATCATATATTATGTTCAATAAGTTTACATAATAAATAAGTCTAATAGATAGATGTGTACATCTACAAATGCGTATGTCTGCTGTACCTAAGTGCACTCCATTAAATAAGCTTGTCTGTGGGGACTATTATGTTACACCCATACACTATTTTATATGATTCTATTTCTACTGTTTTGGTAAAAGTTTGTTTGCTTTCGTTCATCGAAAAGGACAAGTTTTATACTCTGTATTTGAGACAGACAGAGAATCAGAGAGAATTATTGTAAAAGAGAAAGGCTCCACAAGTTCATAGTAGTACAAGACAGTTGTTGTGGAAGAGAGAGAGAGAAAAAAAGAGAGAAAGTATGATATGAACATGAAGAGATGACATATGTGAACGTGTGGATATTGAATGTACACATATATATATGTATGTATGTAACATGTTCATTTTTTGTATGTCCTGTCTTGAACTGTCTATGTGGTGTAGGGGTGGAAAGGAGTTTACTTATGCAATGGAGTAAGTTATTACGCAATCGAATTGAATGCTATGCAATGTTTGATCCTGAGTCTCCTTCACCTCTAACAATAACAGCGCTTTAATGACTCGGAATTGTGATATGCGTGAGAGTAAAGTACACAATGCCTTTGAATAACAGTACACATGAGAACGATTCATTGAAATTATAATTTCAGAGACTAATGCAATTTATTTAGAATGGAAATACCGGAAACTGAACTTGACTTCAACTCTCAAAATTAAGTTAATTTGATTTTAAACTTATCTCTGACTTACTTGATTGGTAAACTAGTTAAATACGTGGATAGCGCGCTTCCTTAC
>JAQIWN010000968.1:0-24404 GCA_034699025.1 Entomobrya cf. arborea Gr-Col-00668
TATTATTATAATACACATTGTAAAAAGTATACACACATGTATACTTTTAAAAAGCGTCTTATCTTCTTTTTTTCTGTAATTAGCTTTGGTTTGGTTAAGAAAAAAAATGTGGAGCACAATTAACGCGTTTCTCTTTCTCATTCAGTAACACTCCGTGTTTTTTATCACGTTTCTAGTCGACATTCTCACCAATTTTCAATGAGCTGCAAAAATGGAAGAAGCAAAAATTATTGTCATTCAAAAGGCTCTAGAGTCATGTCAAAAGTGAGTGTGAACACTTGTAAAAATGTATCAGGAAGAAGAAGAAGAGCATTATGATTATCTAACATAAAGTAATAATACAACAATGGCGGTAATTATTGCTATAATACTACTACTATTATAATACTGATGTGATGATGAGCATTTTCAAAATGACTACTTGCTGTGAAGACAAAGAAAAAGGAAATCAAAAGATATGATGAGGACCCCACACGTAAATATGGACATGCTAACAAAACAGTGACCTTTTCCTCTTCACAATCAAAATGAAACTTTTTCTACAGCTGCGAGTGGTCTTACAAGTATCTAAAGCTTCATAACTATAACCCATAATAATAAGAGTAATTACGTGTTTTATACTCGTGATTAAATTGTTTTGGCTTGGTTTGGAAAATGGTCAGCATTCCTAATAAACTCTCAAGGAAGAGAAAGCGGGCTTCTGTTTTTTATCCAGCTTTTGTTTTCGTTGATGATCTAGGCCAAAAAGTTTCTAAACAATAAAGTCTTAATTTCATGATGAGATTGCCAACGTTTTTATTGACCAAATGAAATGCAATTAAAATCATCATCGCTGTACTGCGCCTTTGTTGTAATAAAGCCAAGTCAGAGAGTCATCATTTTAATTATCAAACTATGCCATGCCATTGACGGCTAAGGAAAGACGAGAAATTATATTGTTCAAAGCCGAAATGACCATACTGGTGTAATCAGCAAGTTTGTCCGTGACACTTGCCGTCACAGCAGCATATAACGGTCATTACAGTAAAGTCATTATGCTACAAGAAATCTAAAAACGCTCATCTTCGTCAGGCTGATTGTTGGCTTTTGTCGGATGAATTGAAACTGTGTCGATAAGTTATTTGACCACAGTCACTTCTATCATCATACCCATTAAAATTGCATTTTGATTGAAGAAAATAACTCATTTTTACAATGCACGCACAACGTCATTGATACCTTCTTTAATGTATTGTTTCGTTAAATTCTTCGTGGATTGAGTATTTGAGTGACAATACCATTAAATCTACATTAAATTTACATTCTATGTAAAGCTATTCTTTTCACTTCAAACTTTGTTCTGAACTAGTAATTTTCTAATAACCGTACTAAAGAGGTGTCCACACGGATTTTATTCGCAAAAACCAAGCAATGAAATCAAGGTTGACGCCACGACAAGAGAACATTTAATGTGTTATCAAAATCAATCGATTATTCAAATTCTCTCTTCTCAACTTTCTTTTCTGTTGGGAGTATAAAAGGCATCAGTTGTGCTATCTTATCATCATCGACAGCTTTTCTGTTTCACAAAACGAATGATCGACAAGACAAGAGACTATCGTTTCGTTTTCCTTTGTCCATCCTCGATTGCACCGTCATTCATGCGAATTTTTTTCTTCTCGTCTTACATTTCAATCCAAACTCTTTTTATGCTTGTATTCAAATTTAAAATAGTCAAATAGTTTGATGGATGGGGAAACGCAAAAAAATGTGTGAATACTGTCGTGTCAAGAGAGGTGGTGGTATAGTGTTGATGTTGCAGAAAATGACCAGTTGTCTTCTGTCTGTTTAGCTGCCTTAGGTTTAATTCAAGATCTGCCTGAATAAAATAGACAGGTGAGCTAAAATACCTATCACATCACCGGCACTTTCACATTTGCCGTTACTACTAACCTATTGGCATGACATACCGTTGTATCTTGTGGCTTTTGTCATCCTCATGATGAATATCCTGATAGCAACATCCGCCCTACTGAACTTGTCCTCTCTCTGTTCTCATCAAATCACATTCTTGTTTTTTGAATGTCGCTTGCTTTACAACCAACCACATAGTTTTTACGCTCAAGTGACAGTGTCACTGTGTGACTGTCTGTGATATATGATTTGATGAAATTTACGACTATGACATTTATGACGTGAAAAAATATGATAATGCGAAAGTAATTGCATTTGGAGAAAATGTATTTTATTGTGGTGACCCGGTAATAAGTAGCAGAAATAATAAAATCAAAAAGTCATGACACATGCTTTTGTTTGAGCTAATAGCAGCACAACAGTAGATCAGCAGGCAATTCAGGATTTTTTATGCATTGTCACAGCAGAACATCCTCTTCCACTTCAGTGTGTAGTCGTGGTCGTGAGCTTTCTTCATTGAGCCGTCATGTTCCATGATCATCCTGATTATTATGATGATGACGATGATTATGCATGAAGTGAGCAGTGATGGTGCTCCACCAAAACAAAATTGATGTGCCTGGGAAGAAAGAGGGAAGATGAGAATCAAATTATGCCTAACAGGATCTTCATTACAATTTAAAAACGAGCGGAATCAAAAATAACATGTAATGAGATGAGCATACTGTAAAAGCAAGTTCATACATGTGTTTTACTGTCTAGTTCCCCCAGACAATGTGCAATATTCTTATCTTTTTCTTCCCTTCTCTCTCCGATTGCAATTTGCAATTGTGGGGACTTATTGTTATGTTCACATTGCAATAAAGCTGTGTGTTGTTTAGGTATGTTAATGTTGACAGAATGATTATGTTAATGTGTAATTTTTTTATTATGCGGTTTAGTTTATTTCGGATGTAAAAAAAGAATAATAAGACGGGTGACATGGTGGTATGATGGCATGGATTCTCCTTTTTATTACTTGCGAACCGCTATGTTTATGGATTTACAGTGGTGTAATGCAATAAAGTTTACAAGAATGAAACACAAAACAACAATGCACTGCGAAAAAAAGTGCAATTAGGCAAGTGAGTGAACACGATGGGTGATGGTAGTGTCAACTTAGTCAGTCATGACTCATGACTCATTCTTCCCTGTGGTTTGCTTTTGCTACATGGTTTTCTCCACACATCAGATCAGACACCACCATCGTCATCATTCTCATTCCTCCCGCTTGTTAAAAACACCTTACAAATTATTATGTTTCCTGGCCTGCCTTTTTTAACAGATTGAGTTGAATGGGTATGTAAAAAACAGGAATGTGGGCTTTAGCTGTGTCACCTGTCACACATTCAGTGTAGGAGAGCCACATCATCATCATCGCCACATAAACATACATATAAACTTTTTTCACACCGGTTTTTTAACCGTGTGATTATGTGGAAATTAGAGATTGAAGACACCCTATATAAAAGTTCATTGTATTGGGTTGGATTTTACTTTGGTTCTTTTGATTTGGACACCTTTTGTAATAGATTGAAACGCTGATGTTATGTTGTGATAGCTCGTTTTCTTTCACCGTATTATTTTCTATTTAGTGAGCTTTATGTTTCAGCAGCAGCGCTTCTGCAGAGCGTGTTTTGAATTTTTTGATTGAGTAAATGTCAGTTGATTTTTTGAATATAAGATTTATATTTTTTGTGAATAAGCTTTTTATATTGAAAAAGCTGCCTGAAACTGACTAACTTGACTGATAATGACAATGACATTTCCTTTCAATTTACAAACAATTCAATTCAACAAAACGTGCATTTTCTTGAATTGAACAGGGAGGGAAAAAAGCTGGCTCTGAATTTTCGTGAAGTATACATGTATGTATTTATATCCTCGTCTTTCATCGTTTATCGCATGCATGACATACGGATTTTATATTTTTGTTTTGATGGCGTTGGAGAATGAGATGAAGAGGAGAAGGCGGATGAAAATGACAACTGCAGAAACGCTGACAATATTCTCTACAATTCTACATCGTGTACTCATGTTTCTGAGTAATTTAGATTGCATCAATAGTAACGTTCTGTATTATACTATGTTGTGTGACTGCATAATGTAGCTGTTCTTTTTGTGTGAGTAGTGTGAATGCCAAGGGTAAATACGGTTATTGGCCCAGAAGAAGGAACTGAATGATGATGAAAAAGGAGCATCAGTTTTGTTTTGATTGGTGGTGGGCACGATTTGTCATCGTATTATAATTTTTTCAGATAAGATGATGAGACCGATATATATTCATGTTTATAAGCTATTAAAATGGGCTGGCTGGGCTTTTGACCAGCTTGGGTAGGCCAATGTTTTTTAATGCCGAAGGCAAATAGGCTTACAGGCAGGCAAGCAAGCTCTACATTATTAGCATCAATTCAATTATATATACAACAAAACTAAAATGTAAATGGGATTTAATGACAGGTATGTGCTCATTGAGAAGTGAATATGAATTAGAATGAAAATCCCTAATGTAACATCTGCATTCATTCAAGTCGTCATCATCGTCATAAGATTGTATAGTTAACCGTAATCCCTTCCGTAAACGTAATGTCAGTCTTCTTTTCATTTTCGCTAACTAGACTGCGACTCAACTGAACACAACCTGTGCATCCTAATTAATTTCATTTATATGCTAAAGTGTTGTTGAAAGAGGCAATGCCAAAGTGTTATCGGGAGAAATCTTGCATGAATTTTAAATCCCTTCTCGTTCTTTCATATATTCAGCAATTCACCACGTACAAAGTATTCATTCAAAAGCCTATTTGGACATTCCAATTATTGCTTGTTAGTACATTAGCGTAACTAAAATTAATATTTAAGCTGACACTTTTAAAAATGTCACTCCATTTTTTGCATTTTTATTAGTTGCTCATAAATAATGATTTTACAATTTACACGAGTGACAAGCAAGTACTTTTATAAGCATCGATTCCAGTTAGATTAAACTTAAAAACTTGCCACCTTGTTTACATGTTGAACACACAACCACAGCTCAACAGCTTTATTTTCTCAGCTAAAAAATTGGTAAATTTATTGATATGCTCAACAAACAAGATATTAAAATTAAATAAAAATGCATACATTAAATTCTTTATCCTTATTTATTCATCATCTCAGCAACATTATTTTGACATGTACATACCATCATCGTCAAATAATCTCTTTAATTTATCTTACAAATCCAGCGATATCAAGAAATGGAGCGAATTGTGTTGTTGCAAAAAAAGTGGAAAGATAAGGAGGCCAGAAACTACACAACAACAACGGTTCTCTTTCATCTCCTTGAATACTTTGCTGTCCATCAAGCACACAGTCAATTTCACATGAGATTCATGGGATCAAATTCATAAGTAATCAAACTCAGTAGACACACAGGCAGAGGACACGGTACACCTGTCATGTCAACATGTATCGCATCATCGCTTCTTTATTTCTTGCTCTCTCTCTTGCAGCAATTCAATTGGGATGCGTCCAAAGTTTTGACAAGGTAAAAAGGGAAAAAAGATGAGTCGACTTGGTTGACTATGATGACATTTAATATGTAGCATTTCTTCATCATGCTTATCAATTTTCCTACTCTCTACTTGTGTTACTGCTTCAAGGCAAATATCTGACAAGTAACTAATTTCTCATTTTTATTTTTACTCCCATCCTCCACTGACAATGTATATATGTCAGCCACACAGTCTCATCCTTAACATCAGTCAATGTATCATCCTCATGTTCTTTTTGATAACTATAAAAATCAAATCGATGATGAATAACGTATCGACCTTTTGACTCTTGTCATTTTGATAAGCACACATCACATTCCTTCATGTTGTATGCTTACACGGCCTCTTTTCTTTATCTCTCCGATTGCAAATACAACCAAAAATCCAAAATGCAATCAAACCCATGAGAAAATAGAAAATATACATCCCTTCATACATCAAGCTCAACAACAGCATGGCATTACAATAAAATTAACTTGTTGACAGCAATGAAGATGATGACCGTGTAGAATAGGATTTTAAAAATGGATATTTATTGCAGTTGTCTTGTTTTGAATTTAATAATCGTGTGGACAAGGATATTTGAAAATCTTTCTTTTTTACATAGAATTTATGTCACACAGCAGAGGATCAACATAAAAAGGAAGATTAAAGTGTATACTCTATGTAATTGGAATCGCCAAAATGCCTTGTGGTGTCTGTTGCTGCTGTCTGAAAAGCATTATTACCTACTTACTGTTTTGCCCATAACCCACCTCCTAACCTTAACCGTTGAAAAAGAGTAATGCTCCTGTTCTCATACAATCAGCGCAAGTGCTACATTACATTTTTGTGTCCATGTCCGTTGTCTTCTTTTCATGAGGATAATCTTAATAATGTGATGAGTAGAGGAAAACAGGAGATGAGATGGGATGACGCACTTTTGGCTGCCAAGGATTAAAGCAATAAAAAGAGGTTGTGCTGGTTGCTGAGTTATGATGTGCCACTGCCACGAATGTTACATGTTACACTTATATATATGCATTCTTTTTAGCAAGATAAAAGATGAGAAGACAGAAAGTAAAAAAAAGTTTTGGCCAATACTACTGAAATTATTTTCCGTGCCTAGTGAGTACATATGTTCATTTGTGACCACGAGCAAGGCGTACAAATGCCCAAGTTAAAATTTATGAGTAAAGCGACAGGTGGAATTAGCGAAATTATAGCTGAACAAGAGAATTTCAGACAGATTAGTAGTACAACCGTGTAAAATGATTATGGGCAACATGGCTTCGTTGTTCTTCTTCACGGGGAGAATGATAATGATAGTTGTTTGGATGGCATGGCTAGTTGTACTAATCATAATGAAGTGGACGCAGGACATTGGGGAAAATGTTCTTTTCTTAAGCAGCAAACTCATTCAGAATTCATGAGGTCGTTTATTTGTTTCACAGATGCTCAAAGGAAAATGATAAATAGCACAAGGGATTTTAATAAATGCCTTGTGCCATGTCATGCGGTAGCTACCATTTGAATACGCAAACATAATCATAATCAGCAATTTATACGTTCATTAAAATCATCAAAAACATTATTCTTTAAAAACTTTGCCAGGCTTGACTAGTCACTCATAAAAAACTCGCTCAGAAGGTTTTAAAATTTGGATTACTTTGTTTTGAATTTCGTGTTGTTCTGCCAAAAAAATTTAAGAAGATACATACATAAATAATTTATCGTTTGGAGTTTTCCCTGTCTTCTTTCTCCGTCAACGAAACTCAAAATGACCGAGAGTGCACGAAGCCAAGAAACTACAAGAAGGCTACCAATAATAACGGAACCATAAATAAATTGACTCGACTCAAAAACAGTAAACATCATCGGTTATAATGACAAGTCGATTGAGACGTGCTTGCATACCCATTTGGATGGATGTTCGATAGCTATGATGATGATGATGACTGTGAAGGCAGCAGACATCATCAACACGGACACATAAAAATAAGAAATGTAGTGATTTGGCTTATTAAGTCGAGTTACTATAATAAAAATAAAGATTGTGAGGAAGATTCAATATACACGACAATAAGCCTGGCCTGGCTAACATGTGTGTATGCCTAGAAGCGTCAAAATAACAATAATAATAGTCGTCACTCGTCATCATAACGCCAACACTGATGCTGGTTCTGGCTCTGACATGACGCATATTTTTGACTGAATTGCTTTTGTGTTTACTGTGAAATACTTCACTAGTTTATTAGAACTAAAATTGCTAGCGTGAACTTAAAAATGCATTATGATTTGCCATTAACCCTCTCTCTGATGATTTTATGCTCTTTTGCGTAATTGTGGGCTTTTGCTTAAAAGTGTAAACCCTAGAATTATAGCGAGAAAAGTAGAGGAGGAAGAAAGCAGTGCACGAGATCACAAGAGTACCTAATTCAGGTTTTTTTTGGTGATCATCAACATCATCATCATAATCATCGTCCAATATCAGTGAGTTCACTTGTGATAGTAGTGTCGAAGTAAACGACGAATGTCCATCATCATCAGTAGTCAGCACCTTCATTCAAACCATTTAGAAACATCAACACAAAGCATCACGATACTATATAAAAAAAGCCCAGAAAAAATTCGAATGAACAGTTAGACATAGTTATAAATGTATACAAACTACTAAATTATATACCGATGCATACCGACTTGACTTGGTATTCTTGTAAAAAAATGGCCAAAATACCTTTCATACCTTAAAGTAGTTTTTACAAAACCGGATCGACCAAATGATACATTTGTGGAGTAACTAGTGATTTGCCAAAAGCATTCATGCAATGCCATGGCACGGCACATAGTACTTAGCAAGAAGCAGTTTAGAAGAAGCGTATCATCTTTTGATGAACTTTCTTTCTCTCGCCTTCCAAAGATATTTTTCAATGATCACTACACTTCTGCCGAAGCGAAGTAAAGAAAAGCCCAATAAATTCAATTTTCCCGTCACCAACCCGTCATTTTTGTTAAAAACATACACTTAAGTCTAAGAGCAAAATCTAATATTCATGTAATACGCCAAATTGCCAAAAGTTGTAAACAATACAAAAGTAAAAAAGTGATAGGTTGAAATTAATCTGTATGATTGAAGATCTGTCTAAGTACCTTTTCCCGTTTCTTATTTAATTTTTAAGCGGTAGAGCAGCGGCATTTCATCACAATACCTTTAATAAATTGTATTTTATGAATGTTTAGTTTAAAAGAAAATGTGCCAAGATAAAAAATATACCGTCAGTCCCAATCCCAATGAGCAGAACAGTTGCTGCAAAAATTCGGGATTCCATTCCATTTTTTTCTTCAATAAAACCTGCAGCCTCTGCTGTGCGAGCAAGTTGGTTTATACGCTTACAATTATAACAAGTGATGGAATGGAATTTGGCAAAAATATATTGCCACGTAAAAACGATCATTTACATCACATTACGTTAGTTTTGAAAGGATGTTGTACAGCAGGAGCAGAAGCAGCAGAAATACGTAATACAATCAGTCATGTCCGTGACCAATAAAATCCAGTTTTTGTAGACATTCCACTGTTGATATTGTACTTGTAAGTTAGCAAGAAACATTATTCCGTTTCCTTCTTTTTTAAATAACTTCTTTCTTCCTACTTTATACTTCATTTCTTTTTGATGTGTTGTTTTTGTTGTTTATCTTCTTTTAAAAGCTAACAGAGAAAAGTAATGTTTAGGGTGTTCGTATTTTTTGCTTGTGATCACTGAACAACAAATAATAAAAATAAAACCCAAGCAAGCCTAATGTAACATAACATTCTCTTGATGCGGATAAGCTTGAAAAGAAACAACGCGAAACATACAGCATTAGTTCTGCTAACAAGTCAAAAATGTTAAAACATGTTGCTATTTTTTTAGCATGTCTGACATGACATGACCTTTTACGTGAGAGTCGTGCAGTTTCTAGATGCACTTATTTTTTCTCTCTATTCTTTCTTGTACATCAGAATAAAGGTGTTTGCTGCAATGGCGCCGGCAAATCGCGGTAGCAGTTTTTTCGAGCTTTACTCTTCCCCGTTGATGGAGCACACACGAAGAAGTTCAGTTTGCTGAAAATATTCCGTTATGTTATCTCTTCTGATGTCTGTAAAATAGAAAGAATTATTACTTTAATTCAGTTTTCAAGCTGTAATGTTACATTTCACAAGTCCGTTTTATTGACAGTTATAGCTATCATCAGCAATAGTATCATCATGTACGCTGTAATACATTTATTTTTTTTTCATTTTATGGTTTAATCTATTATTTGTGTTTTTAATAATCTGATTAAGAATGGTGCTTTTAACGGGTTGATTTGATCTAATTTGAAAAAAATACTGTAAAACAATGGCAATGAATTTTGAGCGTGAATGTCAATGTCGTGCTGAAAAAAAAACAAGTGCTTATTTTGTGAAGCACTGTTATGTTGTGATTACATTTTTTTAAACATTTTTTTTTTCATATGCAAATACATATGATTTTTGAATTTTCGACTCATGAACAGAAGTTTTTGCAATTAGATTACTCAGCATTTTTGAATCTGTTGTATTTATGAAAAGCGAAAATTAGGGTAATATTATATTATTCCTTTTAGCTATTTGTCTTCTCTCCACTATTTTGGTTGTCCCAATTTTATGTCAACAAGAAAATAAAAAAATATAACTTTTTCTCACAAAAATCTTTTATTGTATCAGAAAGTGGAAAATCGACATCTTTTTACGTGTTGTCCTTTTGGCTACATGTGGTGTGGTTTCGCTATGAGCTGAAATGAAAACCAAGAAAAAGTCCATTTACCTTATAAGATTTTGCGCATGCATGCATATGTACTATACTATGTATGTACACAAGTATATTTACTCATGTGACTAATCTGTATTTTTGGCACAAGAAATTCATGGCCTCGGAGGGCCGACGGAATTGAAAAGGATAGTAGAAAGATAGAGAACGGTATTTTTATAATCAAAAGGTGAAAATAGATAAAAAGTGTAATAAATACCACCCTGATTTACCAACTTGGTTTTCTCTTCTTTGGATAAAGGATAATAATGCTTACAAAAATATATCCCTTTGGCCTAAAGCAACTATTAAGAAATAATGGTTTTTTATATATGTGCATTACATGTAAAGTGCATCTTTTTTTTTAGTAAAATTTGGTTGCAATAATTTGTCAACTGAAAATTTGTATCTTCATTCTCTTGACGTTAAACACAAGGCAAACGACAATTTTTCTTTACTTTCATCCGTAAACAATTTTCCTAAACAATGAAATATCATTATCACTCCATAAAAAGTATAACATGTGTCAAGTCTCATAGGTATGTACGCTCTTGAAAGAAAGAGGAGCAGTACATTATGCACATATGTGATCGTAATGTATGAAGAAATATATTTTTAAGCACATTTTTGTCAAGCCCACATTGTACACCCCTTCATTGTAAATGTCAAAAAAATGATAATCAAGTGAAACGATGCTTAGTGCAATCCATATCATCACATTCTTTTTTTCCCTTTCTAAAAAAGTTCATTTTCAGTGCATCACTGACAATGACTTAAAGTGCATTCTTTTTACCATAAAATATTTTAACCCAGAACTTTTTTCATCACATAATTGAGATGCATTTAAAAGTGAGTAACAGTAAAAAGACAAGGTTTGGTGCAAGATAAGGTGTGTTTTGTGCATAGTGCACACACTTAAAGGTGAAACGGGCTAAAAAAATTCATGTCATGTCATTTCCGTTCCGTTGTTGTGGAATAATCATCAGTTTAAATGGTGAACATATCTTTTATCCATGTATTCACGCATGCAAGCTAAATTAAAAAACAATAATTGTGAAAACAAAACGTAAATCACAGCCAGTTGTCAGTAATTCGATTTCACTTTAAAAAACTGCTGAACAGTTTTCCACGTTCATTTCCGAATCTCATAATCATCCACCTGACTCATCATGACATGACCAACGACAATAGAGAAAATGTACTGTACTTAATGAAATTTAATCTCTGCTCAGAAAAAATGTGCTGCTCTCATTGCTACATTTTTAAAAGAAGAGAAAAACCCTATCCCACCATCGTCAATTCTGTCATATAGTACTTAACATTTCAGTATATAATTGAGGGAAAAGTGTTAGAAATTACATTTACAGAAAGTGCATAATTGCATAGCTGTTGTCGTTGTTTTTTTCTGAAATATAATAACAGTATATGAGAGACTAATGAAGGGTATATAATCGGCCATTAGGAAGAATAGAGCAAGAAGATGATGATGGGGTAAAATTAATGGAAAACGACATTTCCTTCACTTTAAAACTACGCAACGTGCACCACAATTTTCAGCTGTTGAACAAATTTATGCTTTCCGTTTCTTTTCCTCTGTATTTTACCCTACGACGACCCGTGTGCCGTGTACTCTCTGCTCTTGCCATTTGTCTTATCTAATAACTCAACGCATTACTCACTAACCTTCTATGAGACTACGACAACATCTAACTTCTTTCCGTTTTTTTTTAAAGTGAGGTACTCTAATTTGCATAGGTAATATATGGATACTGTAATGCGTCATGGCGAGGCGTGGTACATAAAATGCGGATGCTCGTGCGGAGATAAACACAGATGATGAGATGGTGGATGACGGAGACAGAAGATTTAGTTGACTTAATGTAGTCAAAGAAGAAATGCATGCGTGTGTGAGCATTATGAGTGGTGCATTTTGGGTTTTTTAAAAACGCACTTATAAGTATATGCTTGCAAACTGCAAAGGGAAGATTGATGGGCTGATAATGTTTTAAACTGCTTTTGTTTTAATGCAGTGATCACGACAAACGATTATGTGATGTTCTTTTTGATGATTATGGATAATAATGAAGATGAGTTGAATGATCGTCTTTATTCAGTCGTTGCAATTTTTTGCTAAATTTTATAGGTACGATCGTTCATAACACAAGTAATATTTTGGCAGGTCAGGTTTGTTTTGTAGGTTTCCACTTGTTTATGGTACAGTTGTTTTATTTATTTGATAAGTTGACCCCATAAATTCCTAACACTAATAAATATTATTTTCTGTATAAAAATATTGGCTGGCAAAGTTGTGTTGTTCCTGTATCAATTTTTACTTGTACTATAATTATAATATATTTTATTTCTTGTCATTTATTTCAAGAACTTTCTTTTTATTTCCCGTGACTTGAGGATGATATTTCATGATGCCATGCCCAACCACAATTCGTTTTTATTTACGAATTTACAACTTGCAGGAGAACATCACGATTTTTTCACAATGATATGTATTCTACCGTGTTGCATGCCAGAAGACAAACTGTTTTTAATGACAGCAAACAATTCCGTTCGCAGGAGGGTTCCATTTTCTCCTGCTTGTGTACAAGTACCACCGAGTGTCCATAATGACGTAAAGGTTTATTCGCAAAATCTATCATTCAGCAACAGCAGAATCATCAGTTAGTGAACTGTGAACTTATGGGTATTGTGTTTAGGCATATTGTTTCACGCTACATTTCCGCAATCTGCATCTCTCCCAAGATAAATGCTTTATATGTATTTTTAGTAATACCTAAGTAAATAAGCACTGTAATCTCTCTTCATACCACACCACCTTAATAATATTTATTTATGAAATATGCGACAAAAGGTCATCACATAAAAATGAATAATGAGTGGTAGTAGAAATCATAACCATTTGAATTTTATAACAATGTTTAAAAGGATTATGATTATAAATCTGATTGCAGTAGTAATATAAATATAAAGAGTCAACTTACTTGATAGCTTAATAGCTAAATTGCAGGTGTTACAGGAAATGGGAATCAGTTATGTGCCTACCGTTTGCCATCCGCATTACTATCATAATTTCCATCATCAATTTCCCTTTTGGTGTTATGCAGAAGCGCTTGAACTGCGTTCGACTTGACAGGTTACGTGTTAGTAAACTCAATTTACCATAAATAGATGGACAAATTCAACCATGTTTACTTAATGTGCAATTTTTATATGCAAAAGTTGAAGAGAAGGGATTGATTGGACTCTTAAATGCCTGACTTTTCTAAGGTAGCACTTTTTGTAATTGGAAAGGAAAAAAAATCCATTTGAGAAAAAGTATGAATTTATGACACTATTAAAGCATTTATAGAAAATAATTGACTTGATACACATAAAACATTTATTTGCATTGTACAACGATAATCATAACAGGTTTCAAGAGTCGATGCAATCAATTTTGTTTAACCACCAACCAGCTCCGTTTTTGTTCTGCTGTCAAGTTAAACCCTTTGACTCTTCATCATCATCAGCATATCCACTATTCCATCATTTCAGCTATTGTCAATGTCCAGAACGCTTACAAAGTTACAAGTGAGCTTGTTCTCATTGCTAACCATTGTATTAACAGAAGAAGAATTGTGTGTGCATGTATAATATTTTATTGATGTTTGTTTTTTATGAGTATCCACTATCATCTTTCTCATCGCAATCATTATCCTCATCACTCATTTCACTTGTATGTTTTGCAATGTAGGTACAGTTACTGTTAAAGTCTTTAGTTTGTTTTGTCATTGTTTGGCTTTGACTTGTATCTTTGCAAAGCTATATATTGATGGGAGAAAACCGGTGAAATTTTTTATTGGTTTATTTGCTCGTGTTTCGTATCAATTCCTCTGTCGATTTAGCTTTTTCATAGCTTGCTAATCAACTCTGACTCATGAGTGTCCATTATTAACATCAATAAGAAGACAAGTTTTGTTCACCTTTTGTGTGAGAATTGAAATAGAATATATTCTCTTTAGAGTTTTATGACGACCACTCTCATTGTTGCAAAAAAAAAACTTGATGAGTATATTTTTATACATTTTTTTATATTTTTCAATTTTACATAAATAAATATTTAGGCACTACATCTAATTCAACCTGTTTCTTTTAGCTTTGCAAATGAATACAGATTTGAAGCAAACATGTTCATGTTTAAAGAAGGGTGGAGATAGGGAGAGAATTACTGATCTTATTCCCACGCGGAATAAACCCAGTAAAAAGAGGCGACTAGCATCATCATCAGTGCAGTGATCATTTTTCTGAAATCGCCATTTTTTCCTTGGCATTATAAAATATCGTCATAAATATTTTAATATAGTTTTTTATATGTAACGTGCGCATGCTCAGTAAAAACCATGTTTTGAAGTTACAATCAGTTCGTCAATCGTGATCTTTTAGGTCTACAGAAAAAATGGTAATGCTGCTTTCGTGGCCTCTCCTTAATCTGGTTCTCAAGAAAGAGCATGACTTTCTCACGGATACTCATTTACTTCAGAGTACGGAACGTCCTCCCTCATTGCTTGCTTATTTCAAAATGCCAGTCCGCGTGGTGGTGGTCATTTGATGGTGAAACGGTGTACAGTGTAAAGAGAATTCATATTCCTTTTGTGAATTTCCAGCCTGAAGCATCCTATTAACCAACATCTTTCTTGGAATGAAAGTGACCATTATTCAACTAAAAATTAATATGTTGCATTTTTCATGCAGTAAATGTGATACGCTGAGAAAAATTGGTATTTATTTAAAGCTTTGATATATTCCATTCTAATGCATACATCATGAAAAGTGAAACCCAGAGAAAAGGATTGGTTTTTTCGAAGATGCTGCAGGTGCTGGGAGCCAAGCATTGTCCCATTTTCTCCCCTTTTGGAAAACGAAATATCATCTTCTCTTGTGATCTCCCATAATTACCAATATTCCTTGTCATCTCAAATTTTAAAAAGTCATAAATCGTCTATAATGAGAAATAAGATTTTTTGGTGATGATTATACTCTGCCAATTATGCACAAACGTTAGTGCTCCCGGCAATGAAGGTGGTAATATACCTACCAACACTGTACAAACGGTGATTGGATTGGTATATAATTTTGGAGTTGACGATAATGAGGAGGCCATACCAATTACTAACTTTATTAGCAATGAACTGTCATCTTTGAAGTAAAAATAAAAATATTTTGCAAACTAATATGCAGGTGCCTTTATAGGATTTTTTAAAAATGAAAATAAAAGCTTTAAGAGTGGCATGGCGGTCAAGTCACAAGAGAAATAGTGAGAAAATCTGTCCTCCCTTAATATTCTGTATAACTACAGCATAAAATATAATTTACATATTAAATCTGATCTGACAGGACAGGTTGCTTATTATTACTCCACACTTTCGAAATTCTTATGCGTTGGTGGTGTAGATTGCATTTTGAGTGAAATGAAAATGATAAGTTTTTGTTCCTATTTTCCCAGGAAGATAACATGTAATTACAGCAAAAAATGCGTTCAAGTCAGAAAAAGAAACGTTTACCTCAAGAGTGTTGCCGCTGTTGCAGCTACTTCTTCTATTATCACCTTGATTCAAGATTATTATAGAAGTACAAAGCCATGCCGTATTCAAAGTAAAGTGAGGTAATACCATATTTAGTATCCATATTCTACCATCAACGTCATCATCATAATCATCCTCAACATCATAAGTGCATAACAGTTTTGAACATTTTCCCATTCGATACATTATTGCTGTAATGATTCCTTTCTTTCATTCTCAAATAGCCCAATATGAATAATAATATACTGTGTCGCATTCATTTTTACTTTTTAGCAACACGAAAGTGAGAGACACATTTATCATATTTTTCTAAAGAAAAAAAATAACAGAAAGCCTCAAACGGAAAGTGTATAAGCCGTTTCGATTGGAAAAAAAGTTAAGACGATCAGTATAGTTTGATTGTGATATGATTGTTTGTGTTTGGACATGGGCATATCAAATGAAAGCCATATCCTCATAAAAATGATATTATCGAATTTCCCTTTTCCTTTTCAGAATTCTCCTTGTTCTCACTCATATCGTTCGAATACAAAGCATTCGAAGAAAAATAAATATAGAAATGAAATGCGAGCCTGATTTGGAAATGTACTACGCAATACTGCAAAAGTATGCCACTGCCACTGTTTGAGAATCTAATTCCCAGCAGTTTAATCCGTGTAGTATTTTTTAATTTAGACCGAGATCTGTAATTCATTAAAATACATAATATGCATATAGTATGCACAATACACGAGGTTTTGGAAAAAATCCTAGTGACCAACCAACCTAATCCCGGAAACGCAAACGGTCTAGCTTCTGTCATGGCTTAAGCCAGTTATTGACACGAAGGGATTATAACAAGTTTTCTTCCGTATTATTCTTTTAGTCCGATACAATATTCAATCTATAAATATTATTTCATGAGGACGTTCATGAATAGACTTCATCGCACATATTTCATTGGTGAGTCAGCGGGAATCCATTTCGCCTCACAGTCTGCTATGGTGGCTTGGCTTTATGTTGAACTTTGAATTATTGTTTCGAAGCTTCGCAAATGCGAATATAGCTATCTTGCTGTCCGATAAGCGTGCACTGACTGATCGATGGTCGTAAACGTCTATCCATCGCAAACACAGCTTGCAATATTTGGGTCAGCACCGTCAATTGTGTCTACATAATCTTCTAAAACAAAATATTGAACATGGGATTAGCTGCTTTAATTCTTTACGAGCATATATTTAAGATAAACATGTGCTGTCTTGCCCGTCGCACACACGTTTTGTTTTTAGTCTGTGGGTTGAACACAAGCCAAAGTAAATAAACATTTGCAGCAAAAAAGCAAATGATTTGAATGGAATACTTTCAAGAAAAAACAGAAAAAGTAGTGAACTAAAATGTAAACTATACTGACCTAAGCAGCTTAGAAAACAACTTCCTAAACAATTCCATGAATCCCGTGGATGCATATTTCAAAATAAAGCAATAATCATCATTACATTTTTTGTATACTCATATCCGGTTTATGTGTGTCACGCCAGCTCCATTAATCTTTCGATGTACATTTGAGAAAAATTCGGGAAAACTGTTTACTTTTGTCATTTCCTATACCGTTATTTAGAATCAAGTAAAATGACAATTTTTTTTCGTCCTCAGTTTAGTCTTCGGTGTATCGCGTGGGTTTCATGACTTTCATAATACAGACATGGACATGCTAAAAGATAATTGGACCTATTATAAAAGTTATGCTACAAGTAAATACGACCGTTTTCCGTTTTTTGATGTCGATATTAGTGTGTACATTTGTAGGTAACCCAATGTTTTGGGTTGTTGAACTTTGCACTGCTATGTGAAATGGTCAGCTAGTAGAAATTATGCGGCAAATGCGACAATTGTCATAATTGTAACATCAAAAGTATGTTATTTTTTCCTTATGAATTCTGCAACATAAAAACAAAACTACGCATAAAAGTTTTCTTTGACGATAAATAAAGGTGTGTATACATGTCATGTTCATTCGTAATCTTTTACTGATAAGCTTCGATAAAATTGCATTCAATGTGTTCTTGTTATTTTAGATAAGCTCATAATCCAAAAACATTCCTCGTGCATGTTCCTCATCCCAACATAAATAATAACAAAAATGTCTGTTGAGAATTTGCATTATCCCGAGAATAAATTATGAGTGTTAATCCCAATGGATGACAAGTCAAAAATGACCTGTTGAAATTGGAAAATGATATGTTAAAAATTACCTATTACACAACAGCAGTACTAATGTATACGGGTATAAGGAACATAAAACGATACTATTTTTAAACAATCAGAAATATGCAATACGCAACAAGCTTTTGCCTTTCTTATTGTAATGTAATATAATTATGTATAAAGTACGACGATCCATCAAAAGATATTATTTACGCAACTTTCGGAAGATGACGAAGTGATTGTAAGATAATGAAACTGTAACAATGACTCAAGTGCCACCATCATTTTCTTTGTCAACTTCTCACTTTTCGAATTGAGGCACTATGTTACCTAACCACTCTATTTTAGTACACATGAATATTATTTGGCACGTTCAACATTCGGCTGGTGGAAGCGCTCGCTATTTTTCATGGTACGTATTCTGTCCCAGTGACTGTTAGCTATTGTGTTGACAGACCGACTGTCTTAAATTTATGAGGATGGGATGATCTTCATAATTTGTCATAATTGCATACAACATACAACGTTGAAGATTTTATAATGAGAAAATGGAGTTCCGTTTCCCTTTCCCGAACTTAACATGTAATATGTAAGGCAAGAGTGTTGAATTACCAACATTTATGTACATGCCTTCTTTTTTGTTTATTTTTTTACCACATATTAGGCCAGATAAAGCCCAATATCATCATCCTGTCAAATCGGAAACAATAAAAATAGCAGCAACAACTATCGTTTTGGCGATCAACCTATATTGCCATTCATACCTGAGCTGAGCACCACACTGACAATGAGAGCAACACGGATAGAGAAATGATGATGATGACTCTCCATTTCATTTTTATTGTTGCAATTCCTTATTGCTTTTTTAAAAAATTGCTTACTCGCATATCTTTTCCATCTGTGCGTCTATCAGCAAAGCGTCAATGTACACATTATTACACATATTCAAAGAAAGAAAAAAATAGACCTTTTGTCATTCGATCTATCTATATCGCAATTTAAACAACTCGTCTTGTAGCTCTTCTCTGAGAAGAGTTGCCAACAAAAATGCTATGAATCAAGAAACTATCACTGCGTCAGGATCTGTATATAATTGGTTGCTATTTTATATCTCATTGTCGCCATCCGCTTGAAAAAACATTTATACCTAATGTGTATTTTTATTTATTGTTATACCTATTTGATTTGAATTCACAACAATACAAGATATCTAGTTTCTTCAATGCACAAAGTTCTGATACAGTTTTCCTCATTGCCTTACAAAGTCACTTATGTTGTTTATAAACGATAGATCAGCAGTTTTGCAGGTAAAAGTTATATTTTTGGTTTACAGGAAATCGCAATGCAGCAGCGTATTAATGACGTTATTTGAAGCAATAGGTCAAACAATAAAAAATATGTACAAAAAGTAATTGCAATGCAATTTACAATTGTGATAACAAGTGAGTGGTGAATCGAAATTTAATTTCATTTGATGCATAAAATAAAAACATAAAATGCATGTTCAACGTAAAGTAAAAGGTATACAGCAAAGCAGGTGACAAAATGGTGGCACGGAAAACGATTGTAGGCAATTTTCTTGTCAATTCAAGTCATAAACCTACTTTCAGTTCTCGCTTGAAATCTGAGAGAAAAAATAGCAGTTTTAATGGTGGATGTGGTTGCATGTCAAGCTAGGAAAATTAAACATTAATAACTTTCCACACTCCGTACCTCCAGTTTATTTGAAACCAAGTGATTTTCTCTGATTCGTAAGAACGAACTGGAATTAGTTTTTCAACGACAATCTTTCAAACGGACAAACAGACAGAAAAAGGATATCATAAACTATTATTTTGCTCTAGTTTTACAAGCACAGAAAGTGATGGTGATGCGATGAATCTTCTTCAATGCATTTAAAAGCATATTAAAGTCATTCAATTTTCACATTAATTTTAATTTTAAGTATTGGGTCGTTTGTACCCAGCATCGACCCCGTGTCATGCCATGTGTCATCCTAACTTCGCTTTTGCGTACAGTTATTGTAATTTTAACAAACATTATGCATGTTTGAATATACAATCTGTTTTCATCCTCAATAATATCATGTTTCAAATCAACACATTTATGTACAAATAAAAAACAACTTTGGATAGCCTATTCGCACAGCGTAACATAATAAAAAAAAGCTAACGAATGAACGAATATGCCCGCATATTGCTTAGCACGCAACAACGCACAACAGTGAAATAGGAGCTGCTCCGCAAAATCATAAAAAGGTGCATAAATTCATTTGCATTAATATATGTAAGAATTGCATATGAAAGAACCCATAAAATTCAATATAATTAGCAGTCTTCCGATGAGGAAAAAATAATAGTCATTCTTCTCGGGAAATTGCCCCTATTAACTTTAAATTGTGGAGGAAATAGCTACTTGTCTACACATAATGCCAGCTAAAAGCATAATGATATGGAAATTTCATACATACAATACACCACCAAATAATACTGAAATGCTGCGAAGAAGTAACATACTGGTCAAGTTTTTCGCATAGCAGTTGTTATTTCATTGAAAAAACATAGCCAATGGACACACCGGCATTTTTAGCAGGAAGAATGATGAAAATCGGAAGATTATTATACTGTACAGCATACCAAATGAAGATGAGATGAATGATGATGATGAAAAATGATGAAATATATCCGTGACTGCTCAATTGAATGGAAAACGCTACTTTTTTCGCAATTATTTTAATGAAAAGCAAAGATAGGTAGAAAATGGGAGAAGATATGAAATTATCTTGTGCTTCCATATCCTTCACTTCACGTAGGACATGGGTCATTGATTTCTTCAGCATTTTTTTAAGACAGAAGCTATAGATTTGTGTACAAATAATGACCATGATGTTGGTTGTTTAGCCATAAAAAACGGAAAATAACAACCAAACAAAGCGATGAATGCATGGATCGATGGTCAGAGATCATGTAATAAGCAGTCATGATCGGAATCGGGTAGTAGTAGCTTTCGTATCGTATCGGTATGCTTGGTTCAAGCAATAAAAAACGAAATGAAAACAAAGTTATGTAATTCTAATATTCTCGCATGTTTTATTTATTTATGAATGACCATTATAGTATGCGTATGCAAAAGAAAACTGAAAGAAATGAAAAACTGTACATTAAGACGAGGAGAAGAATCCAAGGAATCCACTGGGAATAATATTATGTATTAACTGTATTTTCACGGAAAATTGCTTACATTTTTTTCTGAAGATGAATTCAGATGATAGACCGGTCTTGTGCTTCGAGTTACGTTTTCAACTTTTTCCGGTATTCGATATGGCCTTGTGAAAGGTAAAATACCAGAGGCTAAAAAGTCAGGTTAATAAGCAAAAGAAAATTGCTTTGAGATGAACTTCTGTCTTTGTGTTTGTAATACGCTTGATTTTTTTGTTGTTCTAAAGAAAAAAAGAATAAAATATTCCATAATCCTCTTCACCCACTTGATTTTTTTGCCTTTTATGAAAAATCTTTAATGAATAGGTTTGAGTTGAACACAAAACCAGTAAGCATTTTTTGGTTGTTATATAATATTCATCGAATCAAGAACAAAGAGAAAAAGTACAATAAATATCCGAATTTCACATGGACCATGAATCAAATCATGATGTTTTTCAACCTACAAGACAAAATACTATCCGGTTCTTCTTTTTATAACCAACAACCGCATCTTCACGCTACATTTCTTATTAGAAAGGAATTTTTATATTATGAGAGGAATGGGAATGATGATGAAGATGATGCAGCAAATTATTCGGTTTAAATTGTAAGAAATAAATCAAATTTTGATAACCAATTTGAGCTACTTACCATATAATGCTTTACAACAATAAGACAGTAAAAGCCTCATTGCTATTCTTTCTTTTCTCCTTACTGAATTGTATGACTTAACACGTTAGCCTTTTACTATACCACACCAACATCACCTATTTTGCTGTAAAACACGTTGCTCATTCAATTCATTATTATTTTGACAAGTGTGGGCTTGTTACTGATTATGATTACCAGCACTGCCACTACTGCCGTTAAAAATTGAACAAGAACACAAAAAAAAATCTGAAAAATACAGTAGCAAAAATACATTTTAGTTGTGGTGTGGTGTCAGCAGCAGTAGTGGTGTTACCACATTGTTTTCGAATTCATTCATGAAATTCATATGAATTCAGGGGGTGGATGGACAATTGGTATGCTGTGATACTGCATGCTTGTAAATAGTTCTCGTGATGCGATTGCAGGTGAATTTGTTGCATGCATCATTATTGTAGCTATATACACTTTTTTCACAAGTGGGAGAGCATCCAATTTTCATTGCGGAGAACAAGAAAAACTGTAAAATAAATTGGATGACAAAAAGTACAATAATAAGGACCCAGACCCATGACTGTGGCAAAACAGAAGCCGAGTGTGTGCAGTACACTTTATTTTAAAAAAAGATGGCTCATTCACATTTCCCAAAATTGCTAACCGCAACTTCACTTCGAGAATGGAGCGGTACTAATAAAAATGAGAACCACGGCGCATTCATCATTTCATTTTATGTCTGTTTGATACTTGAGGGTAGTGGGTGGATGGATGCTGATTGTGATTACTTGCTTGCTATACAGCCGAGTCAATATATGCAAAATAAGCGGTGGAAAAACAGCAAATAAGTGTGACTATGATTATGATTGGTGGTAAAATGAACAGTTACTTCATTTTTAAATTTTTACATCTCTTTTTATTTTGATTACTTTACTCATTACGTCGTAAAGACTGAGATTTGCTTTGAATGCAGGGAGAAAAAAATAACAGGCCAGACCGAATTTCGCAAGTTTATATTTAATCTAGACCTCTTTTCTTATGCAAATTTTTAAATTAGGAGTTTTGTGTTTGTGGCTTCTCTTGGGTTTGCCACGCCACACCAAACATTGTACAAAGATGAAAGACTACTTAGCTTTGTTTCGTACAGACAACATTTACACCATGTAATTCACTTCCTACTATTACCACTAGACTTCCATTATTTGTTCCTTTGTCATAATGAATATGCGGCGGTCCTCGGAATCTGCGGTCTTCTATTATTACTGTGATTTTATTGTTTACTTGGCTCACTATACTTTAAACCACGCCCGTTTTTACTGTTGACAATAATCAGAACAGTGGGGACAATTTTTTGCTGATCTCCTAAATAAATACATATAGCAGTTTTTTTTACAAATGTGCAAGCAAGCCGTAGTATGTCATGAAAATTTCAGCAAAAAAGTTAGGACATTACGTATGATACTTACTGATGATGCCGACAAATGACGTTAATGATGGAGCTAACTGTTTCGCAAATATGTCAATAAGGAGGGTTTAGGATCTTACAAAAGTCACGCAAAGAAAAACCACTAGAAAAGAATTCTGAATCTGCAATCCAATCAATATTCCATGTCCAGTTTTTAACAAGATAACAAGTTCCACTTTTGAGATTTAACGTTTGGCTTTCAAAATTCAAAACTCAGCACATCATTTAAAATTTATGAAATCCTTATAGTAATACGATGGTGTTATGTTTGTTATAAAAGGCATTTGTTATCAAAATGGAATGCCAATATGATATCTAATTATGATATGAGGTTATCATTAGCATTATCATAATGGTAGCAAAGTATAAAACTGTAAAACGTATAGAAAGAAACCAACCGAAGCTGTTTCATAAGTGCTTCTGTCCCGGCGCATCAATTCAAGTTCAATTTGTTATTTCCTGAGTATATAATAATATTCTATTAGAATCGATTTACTACCAAGATACAAAAAACGTCACAGGAGAAGAGCAACCCAACTCCTAGCGCCACGGTCAGTCTCAATCTCTACCTTTTATATTGTAATTACAATAGCACAGGTAGCTACTAGTGGGTAGTGATCTTGCACTTTTATTTTATTGTGGTTTATTACGATGTATTGTTATTTAGTGTATTTTTTACAATGTCATGTTCTTGATCGGTTGTTGCACTTTGCCTTTTTTCAAAAGACCACTATTGTAGCCTTTTATGTACATTGATTTTTCGCCAGTGATGATCAGGATGCCGCCATCGCCGAAATTTGATTGTTAATACCTTCGCCTTTATGATGCTACCACTATCATGATTAATATAAGTACTTATATTTAACTATGCATGTTTTTTATGTTTTACTGTTCTTCCCTCCTACTTTTCAAAAGGTTTTTTAGTAGTTTAGTTATTATTACTGCTTCGAACATACCAACCAGTGAGTTTTTTGACTAACGTTACATAACATTACTTAACTTTCAAAGTCAAACTGGATGTGGTGAATATGCTGCTGATAAGAAGAAGACCATCATGTAGCGAAAGCAAAGACACAATCAAC
>JAQIWN010000969.1:0-24401 GCA_034699025.1 Entomobrya cf. arborea Gr-Col-00668
TTTGACGTTTGCAGTGCTAAATGATTTTTTATGAAATGTGCCGTATGGAAAGTTAAATATATACGTGTTTCTGCCTTGACAGTAGTCACAAGGGTAGCTACTTGCAAATTCAAATTAATTACTCAAGATTCATTAAGTTCCTTTCAAATTAATTAGGCAGTCAAAATGGATGTACGAAAAATGAGTACGTAAACAATGGGAATGTAGGTTTATAAATGCATATTACAGTTTGATCGAGACTAAAGAGCGGTAATAAGAGGTTTTTAGAAGAGTCTAGGTAATTTTTAGGAACTAGTACTTCAGACTCACTACGCGGGTCATTAATTATTAATTAGAGAATCCTTAAGACTGTTGTACGCGTATTTAGTACAAGTAGAACGTAGTCACAAACCATCATTGCCATCATATACATATATTTCAATTCCATTTTTGTAGATCCATTCTTCGCAGAGGAAAAACTTTTGACTGGCCTCTCATTAATAAAAAAAGTTTTTTTTTTTTTTTGAAGTTAAAGTTAAAGTTTTACACGAACTGGTAGCAAATTACAATAATTCTATAATCTATATATCCTGCATGTCTGATGTCTATACAATGAACGTATCTCTATAAGTACATGATTATATATTAATTACTAAATATGCCAGAGAGCACCCACGTTTTTCAAATTTGTTTTCTAACAGAATTTTCGCACAACATCATCTGAAGAACCTTGAACCGAATTCATGAGAAAATTACATTTATCCTAACCTTTAAAAAAAACTTTTGCTAATATATTAACAGCATCATAATTCAATAAATTCGAGAAAGTCCGTTTTTGTACATTTACGTGCCCACACTACAAACCTTGTTTTTTTTTTTTTTTTTTAAATAATGTCAATGTAAAACTCCAGTGTGCCATTGTTAAAACCCTAACTATCACATCTTGAAAACATTCCTCTAAAGGATATCCTTTACTTTTTATGACATAATATGAGAATGCTTTGCTTTGCATTACCTAAGGTTTCTATTTAATCCATTAAAAGGGAAAACATCCATTAAGAAATTGAGTAATTCAATAACAATGCATAAAGCACATAATTATTTCCGGTGACATGTTTTATGGGATTTTCTTAACTTGGTGAATTTTGTATCGTGATGTGCAATGCAGAAAATTTTAGGAATTCATAAGAGATTTTAGTATCAGTTTATTACTGAAACCACATCTGTCATGTAAAATGTTATAGGTGTTTTCTAACCGAACTACTTGAAATGTACTACAAGGACTCAAGGACAAGTTTAAAATGTCAATTTATTCCAGCGAATTGCCCATCATCACCCATTTCAGCAGTCACAATAATTTTATGTTTATTTGTAGAATTGCTAGGATTATATCTGTTGAAACTAGGAAGACTATATGATATGCATCCATGTATAATCTTGCATGTTATATTATATAATCTATTAGAAAACATCATCTCGCAGCATAACTAGCTTCTATTACAATTTACAAACTACAATATGGATGTAGAAAATCGTTATGTGTGTACTAGAAAATATTGCGGTGTATGGTAAAGGTACATTTCAAATATACAATGCTCATCATAAGGATTGAAAACTCAAAGCTCAAGGTGAGTAATAAGTGTCGTCCTGTAATAAAATAAGCGTAAAATAAAATAATAGATTGTCAGGTGCAAGTATTATCAGCTTTTGTGCTAGTGCTAGTATTTATTTGACAATTTTATGGGTTTGTACAAAATCGTAAACAGCTATTAATTGCTTTTTGGTTCTTCCTTTATGAACTACAAAAATTTAAGTGACTGGATCATTTATGTCAAATTTTATGCAGCTTATGGTTTCTCACACTTATGCCATGTATGAGTGACTGCTAATTAGAATTAAAGACAGACTCCTACATAATATAAGTATGAAATGAAATTCACCATTCTTGCATCGTGTGTACCTTTTCTTGAATGTGCCATGTAAAAGTGTGTCGCTTGCCGCAATGATAGTAGAATAGAACATATTAATAGAAAATGAACTGTAAGGAAAAATATGAGTGCGTAGCGTAGTGCGTACAACATGCGTGCATGAACCACTATAACCTCGATGATGATTACATGAGAGCGTCATATTCATGATTTACAGTATTTTTCTTCAAACAATTAGCGTAAGTGTTTACTTTGGACCCCACCACAAAGCATAAACTCCTTGTTCTTACCTTTTGCGCACTTAATGATGTACTAAAAATGATACCCCGTTTTGTGTGACATTATTACGTGCATTAGGAAAGGAAAAGTAAAGACGTAACAAAACATAACGTAGGAAGCTGAAGTATGAATTAACAATGGAAACATTGCTAAGACGAAATATTAGGAGTTCTTCACCGTGCTACTTGTTCACGAACAATTAACACACAAGGGTGCTTCGTCAAACGAAATATTATTCTAACACCTATACACTATAGCTATATTGACATTGAATGGTCTCCTCCATACCAGTAGTGCGGATTGTAGAACAGGAAATATATTGAAGTGTTTTTGAAGTATTAAATGCACAAGAATGAGTAACGTAAAATCAGAGACCAAATTTACGCCCAGCCCTACTTAACTCACCTTCATTATGACAACGTATTTGTTGAGTCACATCCATGCTATTGTACCAAAAATGATTTCTTCCAAATGATCCTTATTATTATAACGCACTCGTAGTCACGTTTTCGTTTAGTTTCAGTAATTTTAAATGATGATGTAAGTCAACTCAGCATTCAGTGCATATATCATTTATCGTTGCCACCTGTTGTATTTTTTAAACTTATATAATGAGCTTCGCAACTTTTATTATCCATTCTTCTCACATTGCGTCTAAGTGAGTGACTAATGCCTTTCCAGACTCCATTGATTTAGGATGAGTCATTATCATCATAATTGGGCATACAATATTTGAGAAATTTAAATCATAACATTTGTGATGATTTGTTCACTATAGATTATTTGCCATTCTTGAAAGAAGAGAAAACTTTAAGAATAGTTTAAGTTTAGTTTAAGGGGAAACAAGTTTCTGAATTGTCTGTGCTCATGCGAGTTAAACAGTTTTCATTTCAGCAGTTTGTGTCAGACTGGAACTTTGAAAAAACAAGACAATATTGATTTTGTCGAAATCGTGAAAATGTAAAATAAAAATTAGGACTTTTTTTTAGCAAAAGTAAAAAGTGTAGCATTTAAAATATTGAAGTGAATTGCTGCACTGATAATGCTAACTTGACATAATAATTTCAAATACGTAAAGTTACAACTACAACTTGTATGTGAGAGAAATGTTGCACATTTCAAGCAATATACATTGATATTTTGCATGCTCACTTTAGTTTTCTGCTAAGCGTGTGTCATGTGTGTATGCAGTGTTAGATGATATCTCGGGAAATGGAACAAAACTAGAAGCAAGAAACGACAAGTTTTAGGAACTGGATAGCGGAAATGCTACCCAAGACTAGGACCATCATGTTTCGCCTATCATTATCCTCACGTCCCATCCTCATCCCCTTAATCACCATTGTTGTGATTCTGTTTAATACTGGAACTTTTGTTTCCAGCTTTGGAATAGTAGATTATAATGATGACTGCGAATTTGACATTACAGACTACTCAACTTTCCAAACCCGTTATGATCAGTCCAAATTTTGTGATACGGAACGTGGCTTGTACTGTGTACCCGGTTTAGGGAAATGTGGATGTGTCGTCCCTCACACAATTTACAGGCTTGGAAAATGTCGAGCTAAAATTGGAAATTCCTGCATGGCACCTGGAAATGTTCGCTTGGATTGTGTGGAACATGGACGATGCACTAAGAACATGAGCTCAGATGCAACGTTCAAGTGCCAATGCATACGAGGTATGAAATGTAGTCTTATAATTAACGAACCGTGAAAGATTGAGATTTTACTATTATTGCTGTTCTATCTGAAATACTGATATTTGGATATAATGTTGGAGGTGTTCCACATTCCAAAGTATGTACATATATTCTTATATAAAACTTTTCCTAACTATTAATTCTGTTTTTCAGGGTACCTATCCAATGCCATGAAAACTGCATGCTTTCCAGTTGGCTACAACGATAGACGGTATGGAATCGGTGATGCATACGATAGGAACCCGAACGCTTATTATTCGTCAAATTACTGGAGAGGGTCTGCTGCGGGAATATATCCGTTCACACTACCTGTCACAATTGCTATAAGCTCTATTCTTATTTTTTCATTTACGGTAGGCACCAGGGAATAAATGAAAATGTTTATTTGTTGTAAAATAATTTGTACAAAGTTTTGTCATAAGGATATTTTTGATCTACACCCACTTTTTACTTACTTGTTTTCAGTATTTTAAATGTGAATAAATTTTGTCATTTCAAAAACGCAAAAGTTTGAGAGTTTTATTTATTAAAACTTTCCGGTCTTTTAGAATACTTCAAATCTGAACTAGATTTGTTAAATTTCATTTTGCATAATTCCAATAAATGCATAGTTTATCATGTATTTTAACGGTTATTTATGCTATACTGTATGATAATCACAAAAAATGTAGTAAAATTCTTGTACAACAGTACGATAAAACTTTTTGAAGACTTGTTAGCGATGAATATAAACATTACTTACAAACTAGCTTGCAACAAAATAAAGATTTCACAACATGAAAAAGTAAACATTTGAACAATGTATAGTTGTATTTTAAATTAAACTAAGAAACCAGTTTTGCTCAAAGCTATCACCAAAATAATGAAATCAATATTGATCATCAGTACCTACATTATTTATTCTATCTATGAATTATGTTATTCATCTAAAACCAAAAGGACTCTGATAATCAAACACATGCATAGAATTAACAAAACATGTGTCGGTCACTGAATAATACGGAATAAGTTGGATTACGAGTTGACACTGTAATCTTAACCTCATCATCTCGAATCGTATCTGTCCTGCGACTGAGAATTTTCATCCAGAAGATCCCGTTCAAGGGCTTGTGCCATCCATTCATCCTCTGCATTTGCTTCCTCCTCTTCTTCATCTGAAGAAGAGTTCATTAAATTCAAACTGTCGATATCACTGGGCAATGGTTCACCTCGTCGAAATTTTACGCTAATTGGTTCATCTTCAGTTTCTGTTTCTGTCCGCGCGTCCCGTTTTCTCTTTTTATGAAAGTTCCCTTCGGACGAACATCTGAATCTATCCTCATTGTCGTCGTCATCATCATCGTCAGCTATTCACATAAAAATAACATATTTTTAAAGTCTCGATTTTTTGCACATTTAATAGTTTTGAATCTACAGCATATAGTTTTCCCTTACATGAATCACTTGAGGAGGATGAAGACTCGGACTCAGACTCCTTCGTAACTTCTGAAGTGGATGGGTCCTCCAAGGTTTGTTGCTCACGGTCTGATAAACTTCTAGAGGAACGACGTCTCGCCGCTCTTTCCCTTTCTTTCTGCTTTTCCTCCTCGTCGTCGGTTGAACTACTTTCTGACTCATTAAAGATATCGTCCACTTCGTGAGCCATTGTTTCTATTTCCGTTGCAGAAAAACTCAACAATGGGTTTATAGTGTCCATAAATCTGCCGCTAGGTGTCCTTTCCTTTCTCATTGCTGGTTTTGGGTTCTTAGACGTGGAAGCTTTAAAAATAAAAATGATTATATAATGAGAAACATGAAAGGTTTAATCATAATTCAAGGTATCATTAAATTAATTACAAATTTACATACGCTTTTGATCATCGGGTCCATCAATTGGGGTAATGCATTCAAATTTTTCCCGTCTGAATTCTGGGCTAGGACTAGAGCAATGAGCTGGAGGATTTCTTTTAACAGTTTTTGCCTTATCAAGACGGAAAAGTCGCTCTTCCACATGTTCCCAGCGTTCTGCACAAGTCCATAACCACTCTGGTGTTAGAATATGAATCCCCTTGTACCTTCGAGCTTCGTTGACCTTCGCAGTTCCCATTCTCGCAGCAACCACATGAGTCGTAGGAGGTTCAACGTTTGCAGATGTTCCGGGTTTATGGGGAGGTATTACTTTATCGGAAACATGAGCACCCAGATTAATAGCAATTTGGTATGCTTTGCTATTTTTCAAGGGAACATGGGTTGGAACTACACCACTAAATACGATGCTCACACTCTGGAATAAACAACACACAAAATGCATGATTAAATGTCAACACCAAACTAAAAAGTGTAACAAAAACCATTTTCTGATGTCGCTTACCTTATCAAATACTTTCTTTCTGACATATGGAATTACTGTTTTAACGTCAGGAACGTTGGGTTCTTTCCGTTTAACCAAGTCATCATGCAGAGAATAAAAGGCCTCATGAATAGATTTCAAAATTTGTTCCAGGTACAGCAGATAATCGTCCTCATCTTCAACTTCCAGCATTTTGGGCGTACTTTCTGGTAAGTTAGAATTTTGTTCAGAAGTTGGCTTGTCTGACTTGTTATCAAGTTGGTCAACAGCTGCTTTTACATCCGGAGAAGGTGAAGTATCCATTTCTTCAGTTGATGCAGTGGTGTTTTCAATTTCAGATTTCTTTTCATCGTCACATCCTTCAATGCTAATGCTAGTGGAATCTACTTTTGACTCTTTAACCTCTGACGATGATGATTGTGTGATTTTAGAATCCTCAGATTCTTTTTTAATATCAGTGTCATCAACTTGCTGAGCTGGTAGACTTTCGACTGTTGTTGATGATGGTGTGATCTCTGGGGCAGGGTTCTTGAATTCAGGTTCAATAACAGTATTATCAATTTGTTGAGCAGGTTTACTTTCATCGACAGTTGATGATGGAACACTTGGTGCGGTACTGGATGCTTCTTCAGCCTTCTGGTTATCTTCTTCATTGGATTCTTCCATATCAGCGTCAGCGGCTGCTTCATCCTTAGCGGAATCATTTTCACTATCGTCTTCACTTAAATTTAAATCAACTGGAGGTTTATCAGCGTTGGGAGTTGCGTCGTTTTGGTCTTTTGTGGAACTGTCCGGCTCAGCAACTACAGTTTCTTTAGATTTCGGCGTTAACGATGAGTCAACTTTATCACCATCAAACTGGATTCCGGTTTTATCATCTTGGTCTTTTTTAGCTAATCCAGGCGGCGCATTAATATCACCCGTGTGCCGAAAAAAGTGATACGGTTTTACATGTATCAAGTTGGGTGCAAAATTCCACACGTCTTCTCTGTCATCAATGATGCACACCTGACATATATATTGATCAATGATTAGTCAATTTTAGATATATATCAAATTAAAATAGACGACTCTACTCTAATTCTCTTACCATATGATCCCCGCGGGGAAACAATTCTTTCAGGTTCGCAGTTTTAGAATTTTGACTGAAACATTCATCTCGTGACAATATTCGGTCGGAAAACAGTTTTCTAGATGGATCCAACTGATGAGCTATGGTAAGAGCATACTGACGTGTTCCAAACGTGCAAATGTGCAATTCATATAACTTACTAATGCTTTCAAGGAACTCATGGGTATGTGGTCTCAGTCTCGTGTGGTACCAGACTGAACCATGGCCCCATAATTGGAAGTGAAATACATCCTACAAAGACAAACATAATTTTTGTGTAAGTGTAATTAGCATACATACTTTTCCATTCTATTTTTAAAAACCCCTTAACTCAGGTTTTCAAAACCGATACAAGATTATAAGCCTTACATTGATATTGTTTGGAACGTTGTCATTTGTTGTGTGAATTAATGTTTGATCCAAATCTACGAGAAGCACTAGTTTCCTCTTTTCCAACAGTCGATCCTCATCCACTTTTCCAAGTTTTTGTGCTTGCTGCAATTTTAAAATATTCATAAAAGAAAATGTCACATAATACTACGGAGAGGCAGATATCTCACTGCACATAATACAATACGCAAAACAAAATAACTATCAAGCACAAACCTCCATGCTGACGCGAAGTTCTGGAACAGAATGAACCATCGAAACTGAAGCCGTTTGTTGATTAGGTTCTTCTAATTTCCTCAAATCCATCCCACATTCTGCACACATGTCTCTCATCACTGTAGGATGTCTACAAGGTCCCAGTAGTAGTATCGTCGTTCTGTAACATTGAAAACGTAAGCATATTAAAATAACTAAACCAGTTAAAGCTTTTTATCTTTGCTGGAGAACTGCCACCAGAATTTAAATACAAACTCACCCTTTATTTACAGTATCCCCTTTCGCCACCAACAACCTCTCAACAACTCCAGCTTTCGCTGCCTTAAACCTTTGTAATTTTCCTCCCGACTTGTCATTGTCATTTTCACTAACCTCTTCATAGGTCAGCAACACATGCCCAATCGGAATGAAAGAACCTTGACGGACAGATTTCATCCATTCCTTAATGATGGCAGGCTTATCAAAACTATACTCCAGCTCCATTTTGTACAAAATTGTGAGATCCAGTTTAACAGGGACTTGGATAGGGTACGGTCAACACGCCGACGCCACAATTTATAAAACCCCAACGGCCAATCAACTAACAGTTCACAGGAATTAAGTTCACTATTCTTCAAACACCTAAAAATGTAAACTTTTCCCCTCTCATGACACCAGTAAAAACGAACCACAATTTGACTCTACATCTCACACTTATTTATCTGCACTTCTTAAATACACCACAAAAGATCCGATAAATAGTCAATACGCTTTGTTCAGTAAGCACAATGTTTACATCATATGTGTGCATTTAATCAGCTTGTTAAATTTAGTTAACTGTAAATATAATGGCACACATTAAGTGCGTTCACAAACAACGTTGTATTGTAATTGTATCGTGTGTATGCTGTATACATACAGTGATTTGTTGTGTAGGATTTATTTATTTACCTACCCAGGTAAGATGGTTAACATATGGGCGCTCTTTTGCGCTTCCGCTTTTACTAGAACCTCCAAACAACTTTACTCTAGTGCACTGCTGCGTCGATGCTTGCAAGCATATACCTTTACGAACACACGTAGTATACTGCGTATATTGGTAAGTGAAGTCTGCATATAATGTGTAGTGTAGGCAAGGCATGTATATTATTATGTGCAAAGCACTAAAATGTATATATTTTATCCATGCAATTCATCTCGGTGTTGTTTGATTTTTATGAGACGCTTTAAAATTGACTTAAAACGCTTGACGCTTCAGATAAAGTGGAATCTCGTTAATGTGTAATCAATCCATGCCCCTCATCTCTGAGACCAATGAGACCATACAACCGAAGTCCTCCCCTTTGTTATCTTTCAAAACGTTGATCATTAAATGGTAATTAAATATAATTGAAGCTTGAAGCCGTTTTGATTTGTCATTTTTCGTCTGTAGGACAGAACATTCTTTTTCAGTTATGAATCATGATATTTATAACCATATGACTGACAGATTTTAATTGTTATACTTGACACTTTAAAAAAAGTTGTGTTTGATTTTAATTATAGTTATGTGTGTACTCTTAATTATTTGAAACAATTTGTGTGTTAGCAGTATGCAGCAATTGCAGCATGCAAACCTATAGTCCAGATACTATAGAACTAAAAAATAATGAACCTGAAATCATCCCAAGTCATGATAAATAACAGTTAATTATCAACCCTTAATCAAATGCAGATTTGAATCTTTATTACAACAATGAGCCTTATGATATGATTATGCATTTTTCCTCCTGTTATCTCTCCATTCCATATATCTATAATATGAACATACGCTTGCGTGAGGTGAAATTCCTTTGGGAATTTTCTCTTTTCGTTAAACCGGTGTATAGAAAGGCAAAGGAGAAAAGAGCCTCTCTTTTTTATACATATCTTGTATATACCACAACTACAACGTGAGCTCTCCGTCAAGTCAAGTCAGTAATTTTTTTATACTTGTTTTTATGCCCCTTTCTTATACAGACTTGTTCGTCTTCTTCTGTAGCTTTGTTTTCTCCATAACATCCCGTCCGCTTTCCATTCCATTTCCATCATATATGTGTATATTTTCCATACCCACAAGAAAGACATACTTTTTCCCCTGTTGTCTTTAACTGTCCATTGTAGTACATAGGAAAAAAAGTCGCGGACGGTTTTTTTGTGTCTGCTTTTACTACTCGACTCTCTCCTTTCTCTACTGACAAGGTTTGCTTTTAGTTTGCAAGAAATACGAGGAGAGCAGCTCTGTTTTCTTTTCTCCTTGTTAGCCTCTCACTCTCACTGCTTCCCAGCAGCCCAGTACTTTCCCAATCACTTCTACATCGGCAACGAAGGAAGTAGAGGAAGTAGGAGGGAATACTTACTACATACTTGACTATTGTAACAACTGAATCAACTTGGTTTGGTCTTGGTGTGCTTTCTGTCTGTTTCAAACTTAGCTTTTTTTCTCTCCACAAAACAGAGCCCACATTCCCCATTAAATATCAGCAACATTTTCCACGTCAGTTGGGTGCTTTCAGTTCGAGCATACGGACTGTCTGTGGAGGAGGAAGGAAAAGAGCTCTGCACACACACACGCCGGTTTTTCGGCAAGTTTTCTGGTTGAATCTGAGACGGTTTTGGGTTGGATTGGAAGAAAAGGAAGGAGTTGGGTTTTTTGACGGTCTTTGTTTCTCTCTGTTCGCTATTTTCTTGTGATTGTTAATTTGATGGAAAAGTTATTTTCGTCTTGTGAACTGGCTAAAGACTAGAAGTGTAAATAGACTCATTTTCGATGAGTACATTAAAGTTAGTGAGGTGACTTATATTGTAAGAATTTTGTGGTTAAATTGGTGAGCTCTTCAAAAAAGGCATATGATAAACTGTGTGTACTAAACTTGTATCAACTTATCTTCCGGTATAAATGCCTATTAATCAATCATATATACTGTCATTAAGGAAATTAAGCTAATAATTCGTAAATTACTTTAGTCATTATTTTAATTGAGAGGGAAAAGCAATAAGATAATATTTATATAACTTGTTGACAAGTACTATTTTCTACAAAAAGGAACTACACAACGTCACCGTCAGCGTCACATTCACATAGTCATCATGTCAAGAAGAAAGCAGGCAAAGCCGAGAGCGGTGCTAATGAAAGGTAAGGTGCTCATTTTGATCACAATTCCTGTTTTTTTATTTACAAATATAATTATATCGTCTAAAATAATTTATGAAATAGGTAAATATACCTGTGTGACTAGATGTATATATGGTTTTGCATTAAGATTAATTATCAATGCAAACATTGTATTTCCTTAAAAACCCTTTACATTAAATATTCAACATGTGCCCGTGCCACTTTTAGAAATAAAGGAGGTGTGCGTGGTTATTCTTTAATACGTATGTTTTCTTTATGACGAATAAAGATATCTTGAGATAAAAAGTTAATTCATTTTAAATACTTAAAATTCATTTTACATTTTCTTTAAGTGGAAAGACAGAACATGAAGAATTGGCTTTAAAGAGCATAAATGATACGGAGCCGGGCATATTATGCTTAATTATCGCAAAGATTGTCGTTGTCGAAGAGGACAAAAGATTTTTTTACATGCACATTACTTAAACTAAGACCCAACACACATAAAAGGCCTAATAAAAATTTCATGAGAGCCAAACATACAAATTCTCAAAGTAGCTTTTTCTTAAGAAGCTTCTTAACAAAATTGCTAATTATTACGCAAAAGCTTTTTAGTTTATAACGAGAAGGTAGATAATTACACTTATTTAATGTCAGAGGAAAGCTGGATGGATGTCATTTGAAACAACAAGTTTCTGGAGACATTTCACCTGTTCGTGTCGTGTCTCTTGTCTGTCACATAATGTATATGGTACAAAAAGTTGGATGAAGAAAGGGTAACTAGAACCGATACCTTGAGAAAAACAAGCGAACATTTTGGAAAAGTGCTAGCGAAATTTAAAATGAAAGGGTCAGACGGCTCATGTACAATACACGTCATATATATTACTTTTATCCTGCCTCAGAGTTTTTGCTTTCTTTGTTAATTACACAGGATATGATATTATGTATTCATAATTATTTTAATGGAATTAACAAAAACAAGGAGCATCGAATGGAATTTCACTAATGGACCCTCCTCCTTCCAAACATTCTCAAAAACCCCGCATATGCCATCATATCATCCACACGAACCAACCTAAATTGTCATTGTATATTGCGCTCTGATGAATTATGAATTTGGTCGAGTTTTGTGGATAATGGAAGGAAGCAGAGGCGTAAAGTAAAGCTTCCATGTATCCTTTTTGATTATTAACAATTTATTTCTCCAAGCTCGGTCTGGGGAGATCTAGTAAAGGAGAAAGAAGACTAAGAGTGTAGGGTGCAAGACATGAGCCATGCCATGAGCAAGCAAAGTACATCTTCTGAATGTACAATACCGAGAGGCTAAACTAATTTTTTAAAGGATGCTGATATCGCTTTTCTGTGATCTCATACTACTGATCATGATGATGATATGATGTAGTATGCAGTAGAAAAGCAGAGTATTATTTGTTTTTGTGGCTTATTTTTGAAGCGGAATGGAATGGAGGAGAAAGCGCACCTTTAGAGGAAAGCGGTTATTGCCTGTTACAATGTGAATAATACGATAGTTTATGGTTTCTTTGCTGCTGTGTTGTTGTGCTGAGCCCGCACCAATGATGTAAAAAATATATATATAACAAAATAGCTAAATAAATAGTATGAACCATAAATGGAAAATTGTATAAACAAGCTTTATCCACAATTCAGATGAATTTTTTCGAACGGTATATCCATTTCGTTCGGGTTAACTGTAAAGTGAGAGATGCGTCGTGGTGGTGGTGGTGGTGTTGGCGGCGGTGGAATAGTTTGATGTGAACACTGAGAACAAGCATGATTATACGGTATTCGGTTCTGTGATGCTTCTTTTACATTTTTTTACTCTATTTTGCTTTTGCACACACTAACATATCTATAAAGACATATGTAATATATAAATACAGAAAATGATGCAGTCCATGGTGTTTTATTCTCTGGAGAGTAAATCGGGCACTCTTCTGAGCGAAGAAGTGAAACGGAGAATCGTGTACTTATATTTAGCCGTACACGATATAACACTCGACTGAAAAGTTGAGAAAGATGAAGACGAACTCAAAACACACACTCATACATAGACATATAGCACACATGCCTTTGGAAATAATGTAACAAAGGGAATACACACATATGAGAGAGAGAAAAAACCAACATCCAATTCACCGTTGCAACAGCAGCAGCACCAAACCAAAAACCAGCTTCCAGCTCCAAGGCTGGGGTTTCCTCCTGCGACCGCCAGCAGCAGGAGCAGGAAATGTCCAGGTCAAAATAAGAAATGGCTCATAAATCATAATTGTGGTAATCCAGGTATGAAGCTGGAATGTGGCAGGCGACTAATAAATATACTTTACTTACATACTACTTGCTGCTTTCTACCAACTACCCGGCAGACGAATCAGGATTTTCTCCCACTTCTCCTATTTTATATGTCACGTCTTGGGATGAAATAGTAAAAAACACCATGATTCTCTCCTACTCTCTTACTCCTCCGCATCGGGATTGGGAGTTGATGGGATGTAGCGTGTAGTGGTTTGGTTTTAGTCGAGGTGATGGTTATATCATGTTGGAGGAGGAATTGATACACTTTTTACGGTTTATCCAGAACCAGAGTAGAATATTATCTATGCACTGCACCGTGCAAGGCAGACAGACACCTTCACTTTCACTACCACCGCACTTCACTTCAGCAGCAGTACAACATGTTTCTTTAAAGATTGCGTTCATGGACATCGTCGTTATTATGGAATGGGTGTTTCTTCATGTGGTTTCCAGCTTTCCGTATATCTCACAAGAGTATAAGAGAATCCAATAGAGAATAATAAATTAAGTTTGCAATGCAAATTATTACGAAGCCAAGACAAAACGAGTGAAAATGCTCTTTTACTAGGCTAATCGAAACAAAGAGGGAATCTGTATGAGGAGACCTTGCTTTTCTAGTTGACTACTTTATTGTATGATTTGTAATTCACACATATAAAACGCTTGATAAGCTTTCGCTTTGGAAAAGAAATGCGTTATATATTTTTAAAAAGAAAAGTAGGCTGACATGACATGTGGAAGGTGAAAGTAACTCTCGCTGGGGCCACTTTACTGGTGATCATCATCATCATCTTTGCGATCAAACGGAACAGTGTGTGTGTGGATACTGTATATGCCATTTCCATTGTATTGTCCATTTAGCTTTCTGTGATAGCAATGGAAAGTTCCAAAATACCTATTTAGATAGGAGAAACAGGACTCTCTCGTTGTATCTCTGCTTTTCGAACACGTGAAGCAGTTGGAGCCGGAGCACAATATATAAAACATTTTATAAGGAACCACCAAGGGATTTCCAACAAGGACAATATCATCATCACAAAGAGCCAAAGCAACGACGAAAGGATGGTCTATTTTCTGCGGAAGAGTGGAAGAAACAAGCGTCCAACAGTATAGCCTTTATTTTCGCTTGCAGGCAAAAGTAGTCTTCTTGTACCGTTTTTTTTTTGCTACTAGTAAAACTGCGGAAAATACTTGAGCCGTACCATCACTAACCACCATCATCACTACAACAGCCACTACATTGGCTTGGCTGCTCTTCTCTCTCCTGCTACAAAATATACAACTACTGGTTTTGTTTCATTGGGCACAACGTCAAAATTTTTGTGTCGTAATTTGGACCGGCATCTCAAGGGAACTTATTTGACTGCAACTAATGGTGGGCTGCGATATCAATCCCAATTCCGTTTCAACTCTCAGGAGGCCTCTTTCCCATGGCCCTGCTGGGCTCCTACTCCGATGACTTTCCCATTGATGATCATCACGATGATGATACTTGCATTTTGTTTCTGTATGTGCGTCGTGTACGTGTTCTTTTTCCCTTGTTCCTATACTCTTTTCTGATGTCTTTTATTGTTCTAAGCATGCAACTTTACATTATTTGATGCTTGATCCAATGAAAATCTTGCTAATAATAAAACGTCTCCTGTATTATTCCTAGTCTTTCTCTACCTAAGCTAATGTTCTTAATAGATTCCCAATTCGTTCAAACAAAAACTTCACTACATTCTATCTACTTATTCCATCAGAGTATATATACTCATAAAACTTATAGATTCACAAACAGACAATGTGACTATTATATTATCGTGCCTTCTTCAAATGTTTTTCTAAATGGATATCATGTTACGAACTGAGCGGTGGTGGTAAAAGTAAAAGCAGAAGTATCCGTAGTGGTATTATTATTACTCGGCCACTAGCTATTCTTTTCCTGAGAAGTAGTAATAGCGAATGAATAGCTACATATTGGTTTATGCAATTCACTCACTTCAGCTGCTGCTCAATAGAATTTGCTCTGTAATGTTTACAGAACTGATGGGATTCCAAGCAAATAGTATTTCGTCGGGTTTTGGTCTGACAGTCAGTCAGGCCCTATGGTTTTCTCTCTCTCACACACACTTTCTACATTACTATAACATTGTTGGAGTAAAAACATTCTTAATTCATTCCCAGGACTTGTGTAGAAAACGTACACGCTTTTCTACGACTTTTTTCGATGAGTTCACAAATAAAATGAGTATCGAAATGAAGTTGAATGAGTTGAATCGCTGAATGAATGGGTGTACTTTCGAATAAAAGGTGATCTTTGATCTGCTCACTCACGTACAATAAATTCCGGACATTTTTGTTTATTGTATCGAAGTAAATGTACTGCAGATCAAGCGGAAATGGTAATACAAATGAAAAAAAGAAAAGGTTATCTCAGTTATCTCATCTCAATAAAAAAGCTAGAGAAAAAAATTCTTTAGTTTCAAATAGCTGGAGGTGCTTCCATCTCCTACTTCCCATGACTTTTCATCTATCTTTTCAGTATTTCCCGTACATTTACATTACATTAAAATATCCATTTCCACTTTAATGTTTCTAGTTTCTACTCAAAAACATACGTGTAGAATTTTTATCCTATGATTTCCGTAACTGTTTCGATTTTTTAAGACTATCTATTTTATTTCTTTGGAATTCAACATTTTAGCCAGTGTTATGATAACTTTAGTTCACACAGCAAGAAGTTACTTACATTCAAAAGTACTACCAAATACATGTATGCTCTGTGTTCTTTTCCTTTGTCTTTTGTACTATGCTTCGTTAAATTGTGTTGAAGGTGACTTGGCATTGTTCCCTGTAAAATCTTCCAAGAACACACTTATTACATACGTTTTTCATCTGGTTGCGGATATGACCCTTTTTCTTCATTGAGGTGCAATGCAGTGGGTCAAATGCCAATTTCAAAGCACAAGAGATATTTCCTCTGTCTCTCTCTCATCTCTTCATGTACATTTACACATACACACATACTCTCTTCTGCTGTTCACCTTTGGGAAACATGAATAAAAAGCAAGTGTGTGAAGAACACGGCACGAAATTAGCTCCAGCTCCCATAGCACAGCCATAAAACTTTACACTGCACTGCTTATCATCAGATAGATGGATAGAGAGAACAGGAAAAGAGGGATGTGATGAAGAAGATGATAACAATACGGTGCTCTCTTCCTCTCAGTACCTGCTTTGTATATATGACCATATGTAAATTCAAATACATCAAGAAATGCGACGGCCGTTACTCTTGCTGATGCGTCAAGTGTTTTCAGAAAATGTGTACAGGAGAAAATTGTGTATGCATGCAAACAGCGATGATGATGAAGAAGATACACTTTTACTCTAATCCACAACAACCAGTAAATATACAACAACAAAAACAGCAGCAGCAATTCCTCTTTTACCTTTTTCCTTCTTGTTCTGGCACTTCAGCTTACCGTACGGAATTTAACCTTTTCTCACGTCAACATGTTCTTCAGGTCATTTGGGAAATGATGTGTTGTTGCCAGCGTATGTGTAATTCTTCTCTCTCTCTTTCCTATTATGCATGGTAGTTTTCTCTTTGCTTTTGTTTGTAAGCACCTAAAATCATAGTTAAGCTATGAGCCGAAGAAAAAATATGGCGACGAATCAGCATCAGCAGCAATATGAAACACCGGAAAACTTTAAATGCGGGATATATATTTTCTCTTTTGGCTACAATGTCTTTAAACAGGGTTAAGTACACAAAAGGAAGAAAATACTGCGTAGAGTGGTGGAGCAAGAGATGAGCAAAGATGACTTTATGGCTGGGGACGAATAAATGTACGCTCCAGAATTCCTCGCAGATTTGATTTTTCTTGTAAAAACGTTAGATAGAGTTGGATAGTAAAAAAGGAGAAGAGAAAGCATAAATGATAATAAGAGGAATAAGGAATAAAAAAACGAGAGGAAGAATAGTGAAGGTGTATAGCACAAGCACACCGTTTTCTCCCAGTTGTTGTTTATCATGAAAGTCCCAAGGAACCTGTACATTATTCTTGAGATGTTTTGGGGAGACAGTTTAATTAACGAGTGTGATTAGAGTCCGTGAGGAGAGACTTGGCTTTCCCTTCCTATTTCTCCAAAAGCCTTTAGCTCTACATTGTAGCAGAACCGACACCAGGTTTTAGATAGTCTGGCTTATGTGCATATATGTTTTGTATTCTTTGTTAGACTTCCTGCCAGGGAAAAACCTGTGCTCTCTCTCTGAAAGTAAAACGCTTATATGCATTTTTAAGTCAACTGTCTAGAAAAAGTGCTAAACCTGAAGTTTTAGCTGATTTAAAATTTCTTGGGAGCCTTCCCTCACTAACAAATAATGCCTTTTTTACGAATTATTACTCTCAATGATACACGGTAAGCATGAGCATGTTTCATGCTTGAATATATATACGTACACGTCATCTTTTCATACACTCACGATTTACATGTGTAATACCTGGAGATCAGAAACGCCCATTTTTTATTCTGTGACTGGAAGACGAGAGCTGAGACGACCCAACAAGTTCTCTGGAGAGGTTCCCTACAAAATATATTGCCTCACACTCATACTCATACACACCACCACCACTAGCAGCAGTTGACATTCTCCTCTCTAGCACCACCATGCCATGATGGTGTAATGGGGCTGTCTGTGATTTGAAAAGTGGTATGTACTCCAGTGTTTGTGCTCCTTGTCTTTTCTCTCTCTCTCTCCTGCAGTGTAAATGGCGCACACATTTCATGCTTCACTTTTGATGCGGCAATTTACCCTTCCTTCCTGTTTCCGTTATGGTTTTCCTAAGATGATGATCATACTCCTTCTTTTAACCTCTCCAGCAGCACTCTAGCAGCACTACTAATACTAATCAAACATACACCTACGCACGTATTGTTAGCCACACACTATTCACCCTTTCTCCTTTGCTGAGGTTTTGTCGATGCGATGTTCTCCAGGAAAATGCCAGAGGAGTGATTTAATTCGACATTTAAAACGTGTCTTTTTATGCATCTTAAGAGAGAAGAGGTGGAAATAAACACATACACTTCAGTCCAAATGAACAAGGTTATGAAAGTACTATGTGTACTACATCCTTATTACATCATTTGTAAAATGTGTTCATTTACAAAATTTTTGTTTAGATGATTTCGCCGCATACAGAGTGCAGTCGCAATAATAAATTCATTACAATCACATCAAGTAAAGTGGTTCCATATCACAATCAAATGTTTGCTTGGAGATTGGAAAGATGGTTTACAGGATAAAGGTAAAAAGATTGTCAACTCCCTGAGAAGACAGGTGATTTCCCTAAGCAAGGTTCATTGCTTTTATTACAATTGAGCAGAGAGAAAAAGCTGCAAAAAGAGAGGTTATGTTATTTTATGTAAAAAAGACACCGCGTCACGTATGCATATTATGAAGTGTATGTGTTGTTGGCAGTAGCTTGCAGTATGAAAAACGGAGTTTTAGTGTTACTGAACACAATTACAGTTGGGAATTCAAAAGACAACGATGAGCAGAAAAAAAACCGGTAGAAGGAGAAAGAGAACAAGAAGAAAAAATGAGATATCAAGTGTTGAAAAAATCACAAGGGATGTTAGAGAACTAGCAAGATTATGTCATGTAGAAAATGGTGATAGCACAATATGTCTCCTTTCTCACCAGTCAAAAAACCTGGGGAAATCTCAAGAAAACACAATAATCATCATAACGATGATGCTCATTTTTATGCAGAATAGAAGTTGTTAAAGAAAGAAAATAGAGCAAAAAAAACAGAGAAAAAATGGACAAGAAAAGAAGAAAAAAATATCAACTTCTCTCTGGCTGGTTTTGGTGGGATGATGAAGGTGTCGTATGTCTTAAGCTAATATTTCGCTGTTTTCCCTTGCCTTTGTCGTAACTCGCAGTGCCACATCACAAAAATGATGATGATGACTGTCACATTGTGACTGGAAGGCACATACATATACAAAATAGACATCATAGTAGTAGCACACACGTTCTTTTGGGGATAAGTGTCTACACAGGGTATATACGGTATTCAAAATGCAAAAAGTGTAAGTAAACTAGAGAGAGAGAGAAAGGTAAGTGCACAGAGAGTGGCGGTAGTAACAGCATAACATAACGGGAGACAGATCGTATACAAATTGGACGTTAGGATGATGTTCCATGTGACAAATTCCTGCTTCGCCCCCTCTTTCTCTTTCCTCATCTCATTCTCCTCTTATTTCTCTGTGTAACACTTTGGAAATATACTTCTTTGTGTCTCTTGTGTCACCTTTTCATTTGCTTATAGAATGGTGAATACCGGTAAATAAGTATAAACATTGTAGAAAACATGTACTTTCCATTAATATAGGAGTGGTAGGAGTAGCAGTGGTGGTGGTAGTGGCAGCAGCTCAAAAGTCCCTTGACAATTCCGCAGGCAAAGTCGCTCCAGTCTACCATCATCCTTCATGAACTGAACATGTACATAAGTATGAAGTTGAATGCTACTTACTTACATTTGTACAAGTATTAAATTCACGTTTCTAATATATTCCATACGAAAAAAGGGAATTTTACTAAATGTACATTTTTGATGGTTGTTGGTGGCGGTGGTGGTGCCGGAGGTGGAAACCATTGTTGTAATAATATCGTAATACGGATGGTGGTGTAGTGTGGTTCGTTTTGTTAGTGTTAAGATATACTTAACCTCATTTTGCAAATGATTTTGATGGTGCCATTTGGAGTACATACAATAGTGCATATTGTGTGGCTAATGTATATTTTTTTTTACATAACTTTAATACATCAATCCCATATTCCCAATGCTTTAAACTGAAAGGGTTGAGTCGACAGGCGACTGCGACGACATGAAGTCAAACGTTTTGGCTACTGATTACATACATGTCTTTTTTTGTGTTTTATGCTGGTGGTGGAATGAGGTCCCCTTGCATCTTCTTTAAACTCCTTGGCAGTAAGCAATTTTATTGAATTCTCAAGAGGCTTGTGTTGTACTTTGTTGGCTTGATGTGCAGTAAGTAACAAGGACAAAAGAAGTTGAAACTAAAATGTTGAAATTGGTCACTTACGCGATGAAGGGACATTTAAGATTTGAAATTTTTTGAAAGATATGAATACACACATATTTTTTCAAAGTAGCTTATGAGAAAAAATACTGCAAAAGTAATGTTTCCAACAAATTCCACCAAATGTACAATTTAAGTAATAAATTGGAAGAAACAAAACCTTATTGCAAGTCCATAGTAAATTTATACTTTTGCATTGCACCAGTTTTACTTTGTTATGCATTGCCATTTACTGCTGTATGTAACGTGAATAGTACGGTCATCATGAAATGGTCTAGCAGTACACTACATAACGTAACGTATAGCAGTAATGTTGTTGGTGTCACAGTCACAGTTGCCTCGTATCTGATTACAAGAGTGATCATCAAGGCTTTGCAGGGCTTCTCCTGGGGATTCCCTGGGACCAAATGTATCGTCTTCCTGAATAATGATTAACTCTGCAAAATGATGTTCTCTTCTGGGAAATAACATTTCTCTTCCCATACAACGTGCATTGCACATTATCCATGTCTTTACATATACAAAAATTATATCTCTATATATACATATTATACACATACGTTTTTGGCATAACGGCATATTAACGGTTATTATTTACAACTGCTAGTGCTGTTTCTTGGGGCTCGCTTCCTCTGTATCTGTTTCCCTTCTATTCATAGAATTGGATGATGGTCTTCTTCCTCTCCTCTTATTCTGTGATATAGTCGTGCAATGATGTTATGGAATGTAGGTAATGTGCATTATGAGCACTTGAATTCCCATTCCTGAGTATAAAATTGATCTCCTCTGGAGCCTCCTCTTGCCTATGCTTTTGAATAGTTATTATATTACGAAAAACTCGCTATGTTCTGCAATATTACTTCATCATACTACACACTCTACCAACCATATATGATATTTTGGAGTAGTTGTTGTGTCTGTTTGTATGCTGTGTTGTAGGAGTTTTCAGTTTTATGTGCGACGTGCTAAATAACTTGGGAATTCATAAGCTACTATAATGGTGTTGGTGGCGATGATAGTGTCGGCGGTGGTGCTGAAAATTTTACACGCTATGCGCCATCACATCACATTTCGTTACACTTTTGCTCATGTTACATATTTCCACTCTATCTACACCTTTAATATGTGCACCATCACCACCACCAACATCCATCCATCCGTTTAATATCTGCATGTTATCATGCTTTTGTTGATGAAGATTTTTAGCCGGATATTGTTTACCTTTACCAGTTGATGAGCAGTGGATTTTCATAGGTTGTTCAGATTATTGCATTATTTTACGAGAACGCGTAGGAGCGAAACACAGGAAAAAATGAAAATACGCTCGGGTAATTTGTAGAAAAGCCTGTTGGATGAAATAATACAATCCAATTTGGTATCGAAGAAGCGGTTGCGCGCCTTCTTGTTCCTCATCGTTTTGTTTATCTTATACGTCTGATGAATACCTCGTCAAATTGTCATTTATTACTATTACTGCAAAAGGAGCACAAGGCGAATTCAAAATTGAATCTATTGAACTGCTCCTCATCGAAAAACAAACAGTAAAAAAATATGATTACCATACACCAGTAGCTAAAGTCTATATCATTTTTTTACTTGTCAATTTTCTAATCCAATTTTTTCATTTATGATTTTCTACTTTGGATTGGATTGGATGGCTATTAAGATGGGATCCCTGCTTCTGTCTGTCTATGTCTTGCTATCTTACCTTTCTCATTTATAAAAAAGCGTAAAAAAATTCAATCTGTTTTTAATATGCGCCCCGTTGTGATAAAACGAAGTTTAGTTGCCTGAAAAACGGTTTCATCCTTTTTATTGTCTTTCTCGTTGTATTACTTAAAAGCGATTTTTTTATATTCATCGTATCTTGTACAAAAGTCAAAATGTTTCGAGAGAAAAAACCAACAGCAGTAAAAAATTTTAACAAGATTTTTTTTTCCAGATCAATTTTCAAAGATGACCAAAATTTATGCACAGGGAAAGCACTTACCGTTCACAGTCAGATGATCATAAAACAGCTACTTGAATTTAACTTTGCAAAGTACTCTTCTGAGTGAATTAAAAATAAGCTCGATTCAAAAAAGCCAAAAGTTCCATCACACAGTTCACAATTTTATTTTATAAAAACACAAATGAAATGTGACAAGAGCTCGGAGGTCTTTTCTCATTTTTTCCTCGCTGATTTTAATAGCATTTTTAAACGTTTATGCTATTTACAATTATTGTTTTTTTTTGTACCAGGGAAATGGGCCATGGGTAAAGGATTCTCTTATTGCTATTGCCACCGAATAATATGACGGGTTTATAATGTCATTATAGCACCAGGGGATTATATACTCTTCTTTGGGTAATTCGACATCATCATTGCAATGAATGTAAAGAGAAGAAAAAACAAGGCTTGATTGAGAAAAAAGTGAAGAGATTATTATTATTATTGTACTGATGATAAAAACGATGATAATGCTGTTTGGCGATTTACAATATAAACTAAAGGACAGAAGAAGGCAGTGCAGTGCAATGGGAGGAGGGATAATAATGAAACGAAATATTTTTATATTTATTACATGTTCATAGAATTCGGGCGAGAATCTAAAACTCTCTTTGGGTTTGTCTCTTGCATTGTTATGGCTGTTGTGTATAATTTTTTTCCCTAGTTTCTTCTCCCGTTCCAGCTTTTGCACCGCAAGCAAGAGCACCATCGCATCACATCACCACCACACCACGTGTGATTGAGATATTATTATGCTTTTTAGCTACATTGTTGATTATTATTATGAAAAGAGAAATAGATATGTGATGAAGATACTCATAGGAGAGTTTAGAGATAAAGGGAAAAAAGAATTGGTAGAAAAAGCAATTGGGAAACAGAAAAAAAAGAAGTGGTAGCCCTGCGGAATTAGGATCACTCTTTCACAATGTATACCTATGTCTGCACACACACATCACATTATGTGTCCTTCTGTCTTATGTGAGCTGAAAGAGAGAAAAAAATCACTATGATAGAAACTGCACGAAGGGTGCATTAAACATGGATAGGCGGGGGGTCGTAAGTTTTGGCCGGATGGAATCTCAGCATGAGGTCGTATGGGCTCCTATGGCGGGGACTCGAGCTCCTGCTGTGCCCACCTAAGGCCCTGTCGCACTCCCTGCTGTTGAGAACTCAATTCACTTACCAAAAAATATTTTCTACGAGAGGATGACGGAGTTTTTATGCACATATAATAATAACTCTTCCACATATATTTACTACAACTGCACACCAAACACATAATATTCTACTTGTCAAGGTTTCATGGAAAAATCGGTTAGTTTTCATCCATTATTTGCAAAGTGAAATGAAAACCATTCCAATCTCAGCTCTAAACTGAACCGAGTCGATTGAGAGGCAAGAGGAGAAAAAAGAAAAGGATAACAGAAATGTGTTTTGAACCTCTCGTATCAACATTATCATCATCATGATTACTGATTACATTTTGAATGCATATATTACCTGCCTGCCCTTCTCTCCATCAATCCATTTTTTTTCAATTTCAAATTGACAGAATATATTCATGGTGCAGAGCATGCTTTGATTTTCTTTAGACAGATGTTACATTTTCCATTGATACTCAAAAAATATTGCAATATTTTTAACAGCTAAACTCACTTCCTTCTCCACATACATCTCTTTCTTTCCCAACAAGCGTGGTGTTATTGGATGTTGGATTCAGTTGTAAAGAAATATCATCTGAATCATCAAAAATTACCCAAGAAAAGTTAGTAGCTACAATCATCATCCTTTAGTCTATTCACTCATCTTCTTCATGAGCCATTTTCTTATTGAAATGAAAAGGCATTAATGCATGTTGTGCTCGCAGGGGTGGGCAACTTGTTGTCAGTATGGATTTCACAGCAGTTCCATTTCGCTTCTTTTTATTTTTTTTCTCTCAATTTTT
>JAQIWN010000970.1:0-24389 GCA_034699025.1 Entomobrya cf. arborea Gr-Col-00668
AACCATACCTACTAGCTTTTGTGAGTGGACGTAGTCCACTAAGGCGCTTTTTTTCTGTAGATGGCCACTTGCTAGTAATATATATAAAAACCACATTAATCACGTGGCATACATGCATACGTGAGAAACCATGAGTCATTAGATCATAAATTTGTGGCTGCTCATAAACGCACGAACTAAATTACAAGATAGCCGACAGTGTAAAGTAATGAAACTTACACTATTACCTATGAACTTATACATTAGCCAATATTTTTTATGCTTTTTTCAATACTTGAAAATAATTATTAGTTAAACCCAAAGTTCTAATTTTGAAGATTGAAATTTAATTTGCTAAAATTGTCACTAAATTTATTATAACCACATGAGCGATTATTGGTCACTAATTACGCATGTAAAATGATTTCATGCTAAATTGATTTTCTTATTGTGTCAATTATTCGGAGCAATGTGAAAAAATTGAAATAATTTTTCAGTGCAATGTTTAAAAATAAGTTTTTTTGCACGCTATTTAAAATTGTTATCTTATTTGTATAAATGAATTCAATTTTCAGATTGGTCTGTGTAGCGCTGTACTGGTTGTTTGTAATTCAGGAAATACATATTGAAGTAAAATAGGAACACAGCAATGAGTGAGAACGTTTTAAAAAACATAGCCACTTGGGCAGCTTTCTGCGTCCAACTAATTGGTTACTTTCCTCTCACTACTAAAACTATCCCAGGAACAAATAATGCTAAAACCTACAAACTCACATGGAAAGGAAATATTCTTCCCTATTTCACTTGTATTCTAACCGCTGCTTCGTTTACTTGGTGCTTGGTTTACTTCCTGCGCCGCAAGGATTTTGAGTCCTTAATTGAATTCAAATCAGCCACTGAGGTAGCTGCATACAATCTTTTAATCATAACTTCTACCCTTACCGGAATCTACATGAAAATATTTGCTTTAAAAAATGGAAAGCGTTATGAAGCCTTTTGGGAGTGTACCACAGCTCTACTAACCGATTTCCATATGACACCGGCATTTCGCAAAATTGGGAATAGTTGCAGGCTTGAATTTTTCCTCATGTTTATTCCTTTCGTTGCTCATATGATTTACTTTTATGTGCGACCTCTGGCAAATTCCATGATAGACGATTGGTCATCTACATCGTCGACTTGGAACGAAAACGACACACAATTAAATTTCGGCTTAATGTTTTCAACGTGTTTTGCCCTTTTGCACATTGGAAACGGGATTTGGATGAATTTCTTTTTAAAAGTTTACACAAAATGCTTTCAGTCGATTGCTGATGATTTACAAAACTTAAAACAAATCAGTGACCATCATCATCATCAAAAAGATGTGCTTGACGAGAACCTATCAAAGCTTTATGGCATCAATACAAACAATCAAGAAAAATCTCAAACAGCCAATTCTGGTCAATCTCCCAATTTACGGACAATCTTAGACAAGCTGACTCTAGTAGATCATGAAATCACTCGGTTTAATAGCTTCTTTGGAAATCTACTTTTGCTTCAGGTTGCAAACTGTGTGATGAATTTATTGGCATATTCATTTTTCGCTTGTCTTTGGATGGGTCGTGGGAAATGGCCCACTTTTGTGGAGACTTTGATACCACTGTATCTCTACGGAAAAGAATTACTAGATCTCGGGTCAAAGGCAGAGGACTTATCTGGAGCATCAGAGGAAGTGCTGAACAGCTTAACAGAAGACGTTGAGTTTGGCAGTTTATCAGAGGAAATGTTCTTGAAAGTTCAACTAGTTACTGTTCATTTGTGCACAAAGCCACCTACCGTTTCCGCTCGACAATTTTTCACTATTAATCGAAGCCTCGTGACATCAGTAAGATTTAAATGCATAAATAATTATTTTTTTGGAATTTTTGGTGCTTTCATATTTTTACATCTTTTTTTAGGTTATGAGTGCCCTTGCCACGTTCCTAGTTGTCCTTGTACAGTTTCGTGATCAAGATGATGAAGGTGTAATGGCAGTGGTATCGAAAAACGCAATTAATTTAATCAGCTCATCTACACCAACCAACATTCCTGCTAACACCACAACTAATGCACCTTAGCTTACATCTCGTTTTTATGACACCACAACCACAGCAGTAAACATTAATTCCCAATTTCACATAAACTTTTATTTAATTCTCTAACTTTATGTAAATTTTTACAAAATCCATTAATTTTTTTATATGTTTAGTAATATATTATTTATCATCTCATAAACAGAATACGATCCATTGACACATATCCCTTCTGATACAAAGCGTACAGCATAGCAATATTGGAAATCATTAACAAAAACCCAAGAATCCAAACGATCACATGCACACACATATACCCATCTCCACCCGTGGCATCATAAACAATCAGTATGTCATCCCCCAAGGACGCATTTCCATCATCACCTGAGTGTTTCCTATTATCTGCAAAAGGTATGCTAAATAATGCCTCGTCATCGACGACATATTCCTCTTCCGGTTCCTTAGCCTCTACATCATCATCTGGCAGAACCTTCTTCTCTGGAACTCCATCTGCATCCTTTTCCTTATCCTTATTATTTCTTTTCGACCCATTCATTGTGTCCTGAATCCTTTTCGTTTTGTCACCTCCTTCAAATAACTGAAATCCATCATACCCATCTCCAACCACATGAGTTACATGAATAATCTCCAATGTCCCGTTACATGGATACTCTGGATAGTACTTGGCCTCGCCAATAGCAATATGACAGGGACAAGGCAGTGTGATAATAGTTGCCTCGTCTAATTTCTCTTGCTTGAGCCCATCCACCCTCGTCCTTCCAAAACACTTGATGCTCACTTTCAATCCCTTTGTTTCATTTGCCATCGCCCCCACAATGGCATACCGATTTGATGTCAATTGAATAACATATGGAAAATCTTCATTCATTTGCTTTTTTGAGACTGGATAACATTTAAATCCACACTCATCTTTTGTCACGTCCTCATCCCGGGAAATGATTCCTTCTACACACGAGTCCACCAGATTCCTATGAACACTGTCAGGTATTCTACAAACATGATAAGGACCACAAGTTGGAGGTGATTTCATCACGGAAGTTATCAGAGGCATTGTGTCACCTCTCATTGATGTGTCATATTCAACCAAAAACATTTCCTCGTATCGGTAATTTTTGATTTCGCAAATGCTCCCAATTTCACGATGCTCATGTCTTGTATTTCTGATAAAAAATGGAACCTTGTTGAGCTTCATTAGTTTGTAATGCTTGAAATATCTGGTGACTGGAATAAGAAGACGGAGAACCATGTACGCATCTGATAGTCCTTCAATAGCTAAAACGCAGTCGGTCAAGGGTAGCTTGTAAAAGTGTGTCAAAAGACGGTCAAAAGGAATAGAAATATTGTATCCCAATCCAAGCCTTGTCATATTTCGAGATGCCTCATCCAAAATGTTAATAAGCATCTGTGGGGGTATCAGATTGATATCAAGGCGATAAGACTGACAAGTGGCAAATGCATTAGCCCATCTGACACTATCCGCATAAGTGAAAAGTGTAAAGGCATTTTGGAATGTGGTGTAGCCTGCAATTTGGGCCAACTCCCAGCTTGCATCTTTTTTCACTTTGTTGGTTTGTTGAGGAGCGCTGGTGGGTTTGAATGTACCAGAGGTATTGGTAGTTTTGAATGTTCCAGTGGTGTTGGCGAAGGTGGTGGTATTGGTAGTGGTGGGAGTAACTGTTGGAGCAGCTCCGGTTTTTACTGATTTCGGTTTATTGACATTATGCAGCTGTGTAAAGCGTTCGTAGGCGTGCCGTACAGAGGCCTGGTCAATTTCTGACGAGCTAATAGATTTTTCAATCATTTTAAGATCTTTTGCCAAGGGACATTTTTTACGCATCTCTTCGATGTATGGATCCATTCCTTTTAAAGTTGTAGAAAAGTGGTAAAAATGGGGTCTTATCTTTACACAGCTTGGGTTATCATCATAAATTTTATCATCTTGTGCAGTGGAAAAGAGGGATGCGGTGTAAATATTTTTAAAGAAACGAGTACTGTGAGATAAACGAACAAGTAAATTATCCAAGTGCTGTTGAGTGGGACACAAATAGTTGGGAGTTAAGTCATCATTTTCACAGCGAGGAGAAGATCGATTTAAACGGTGGGCATCGGGGCTCCAGTCGGGAATTTTTAATTTTAGGACGATTGGGTAATAAGTTTCGTAAAACCAGGCATTGTCCTGTTCTTGTGCAAATGTTCCAAGGACAAGTTCAGCACTTGTGTCTAGTCGAGTGTTTCCACCTTCTCGGTGATGATGATTTTTTGGGGAAACAGTGGTAGCGGCTGATGCAAGGGGAGTAGTGGTGGGGGTGTGTACAGTTGATGATGGCACTTCACAGTTGACAATGTAAAATGATGTAAATAGCCATATAATTGTGCTTGGAAAAGTTAATACAGAAAATTGGCTTATAGAATACGACATGGTTTGCTGACCCTTGCCTTTCAATGAAAATCTATTAAAGTGATTTGCTTAGCTGTCTCCTTAAAAATGTAATAAATGTAGAAACTTACTTAAGGCAAAGCACACGTGGAAATTTTCTTACAAGATCAGACGAACTACACCACAATCTAATTTTGTGCCGTTGATAAATATGTGAATAATTGAATTTGAATTATGCATGAATCTTGATTCAATAATGTAATGTTACAGCTTGGTTTAGTGAGTAAGCTCATGCGGCTATAATTCTTTTAAATGTTATTTTATAAGCGGCTCGTTTATTCGTTTTTTGGTGATGCATCATGATCTACTTTACTTGCAGGCGTAAAAGTGGAAAAGTAATGGCAATGATTAATGACATGTTAGAGAATAAATATAACCATAAAAATTTTAATATAGCATTGTCACATTAAAGTGAAAATTAAGAGAGTAGTGTGTTATGATGACTGCTATTAATCCGAATCTGTATGAGGATTATAAAGTAGGTAGCAAGTGTATTGACAGCCTAAAAATTAAACCACGGATTACAAAGCAAGGTCAATAATAATAAATTTAAATGCATTTTTAATGGTGATCATAAACACTTACTGATGTCAAAAGCGATGTTTGGATTTGGAAAAGTTGACCTACATGAATTCCGATTCCCTTTCCCGAAATTCTAGTGACTGTTAATTGAACCTAAGGAGGAACATTGATTTAAAAAATAATTAATTGACTAAAATCTTGTTAATAAAAGAATTGCATGATAGCTTTTACCTGCCATTGCTCCTCGGCCGTTAGCAACTTCACTGGGACTTTTTGTAATTTTGCAACAACTCTGTCACAGTTTTGACTCAATTCACTTGCTGTCATAAATAAAGCACTGATAGAAATTGGGTAAACGACCATTGGTGTTATAAACATGACAAGCCATGAAATCTCTGTAACATTTCTTGGATCCATTAATATAAAGTACAAAGAAAAAAATATTGATAAAAATACAAATATCACTTCCTCCAACAAATTAAAAAAGAAAGTTTCATTAAATTCGGACACAGTTTTTTCAATATCATCAAACAGGTCAAATATTGGGGCAAAGTTAAACTGTTGCTTTAAGTAGACTTGGGTCTTAGGAAAATTTGGCCCTGGTGGTGGTGCTGACAAAGAAATTTGTCTAATGATTGCTATTGACTCTTCCTTTCTATTGAAAGCTGAATATTTCGAATGCTCCTGAATTAAATGGAACCTAACCATTTCCTCAATTTTTATTGCAATAACATCAAATCCAATATTTATGATTTTTATAAAGTAGACGAGAAGAATCGTGTTCGCATTGTGTCCAAATGATGCAACTTCCATGTAAAAGTTCATTACACCTTCGAACAAACTTTCATTCTTCCGACTTTCCAATTTGATTATGTAAGGACGAATTGTACAGCCCAAATGGAATGTAACAATGATTCCAACTCCAATTACCCATTTCTTCGCCCAAACATTGATAACATTTTCCAACATTTCTTTAACTTCTTGCTCAGAAGTTAACTCGCAATATCTCTGAACCAAATTCAAAATTCGTTTCCAGAAACGAGCAAACTTGTTTAGATTAAATAGACCGTAAAGCCTAGTGAGACTTTCGATTGTTATTACCGTCAAATCCCAAACCGTCATGCAAAGCACATCGAAGTTTGTGTAAACTTTATCTTTATAGTAAGCATCGTACTTGATTGCATAATAATTTGTAATGTAGATTATGTTGAATAGTAAGAAACAAAAGGTGATTAGAACACTGGGGTTCCACAGGAGGCCAGTAGTATAGATGTATTTTTGGGTGACAGGTTTCGCACTTTCTTGAGATTTTAGGCTGATCACCCGGAAAGGCCAATAGCAAATTAGTTGGGGCAGTGTGAGAGCCCATTTCGAGGTTTTCAGAAGAAGGGATTCTGCAGAATTTTGGTTATTTTCAACAGTCATTTTGTATTACTAACTTCTCTTGCCAATTTTGCCGAACTGAAGTAAGTGTTGCTGTACGAGAAGGCTATTTACCTTATCAAAATTGGACTAAAGTATATATCTTCAGGAACGTTGATATTCAAAAAGCCTTTTTATTTTCAAAAGGATGTGTAAAATAAATTATTTTATTTTAAAGTATTTTTTGCCTTCATAAATCAAACTAAACGGTTGTGTATCTCATTTGTACTAAAACGATGAAATATGTTGCAAACATGTGCAAAGCCTGTAGAATAAAATTGAAGTGTACATATTTTAATTATATCGATTTCCTTTCAATTTTTAAGCGAGCATATCTGTACAACGCCAAACTTACCGCACCAAGAAGAGATTCCTCGATTTTGAACAATTGAAATACTTGAATAGAGGGTGGATTCACAGACAACCTAGCCACGATGAGTTGAACCTGTGATAAAGTTACTGTTCGTAAAAATTAATTTAGCTAAAACGTTTTTAAATCGCTTATTAATCTGTTTTACCTTTATCTTATTCCCATCTGGTAAATACGACAAAGAAATCTTCTGAAGCACGTGTAGCATTTTCTGGCTTTCAACTGTTAACTTACTGGAAGCTGAACACAAACTTGCGAAGGCTACTGGATAGGTTAGTATTGGCATTAGCATGTTCACTGCGAATGCGAAGTTTTCAACTGGAGTTGTGTGAAGAAAATACATAGCAAACATGACTTGCCAAAATGTTAGTGCTGTTTCAATCAGCAAATTGAGTCCGAATACTTTGTTGAAAGTGGCCACACAATTTTCTAAATGTTCAATTAGCTCAAACATTATGTTTAAATCAGCAGCAATAAGTACATTTCTTTCATATTTTTTCTTTTCTAAAATTGATATTTCTTCTAGCTTCCATTTGCACACAGTGAACCCATGAGAGATGATTTTGATAAAGAAAATGAGCAGCAGTGCACTTGAGTTATGCATGGAAATTACGGTTTCCAGATACTCAAAAAGTAAGATAATTTCAAGGCGTTCTTTTTTAATGAATGAGTAATGATAAAGTACTGCAATACCGTTAATTATTCCAAGCAGCCCGAATCCGATTATCCATTTCAGCGACCATCTTTTTAGGTCTCGCAGAAATTTATTACAAATTTCGTGATGTTGAATGGATCGATGCGGTTGAACAAAGCACTGTTGTGTTACATTTAGCAATTGATGCCAAAACTGACTAAATTCTTGTATCCTTAGTATAACATGAATTCTTTGTACTGTAACACCCACGAGTATTAGTAAATCCCAAATTGTTATAAGAATTAAGTCAATGAGATGCATGTCTGCCATATCTTCATGAAATTTAAAGAAGAAGTAGTAAAATATGTAAGTAATATTTATGATAATGTAAGCTACGTTGATCAACAATCCAAAATTTGGCAACCGAAAACTTAGATATTTGTGATCAGTTTTATTTCTACAGATTGTTTTAATCGAATTGGGCCAATATGAAACGATTCGATTTGAAAACAATACCCATTTCCCAGCTTGAATTATAGAATTACTGAAGAACGGATATGTTTCCTCATTTCTACAGACAGTCACAACCATTTCGAGTTTAAACCAATTAAACACTAATCTGATTTTTAGGAAAGTGAAACAGATTTTGCAGTCGTGTAGATGCAAAGGATTGTCAAAGAGTTCTGTAATATTTGACGTAGAATGAATAGAGGATCCGGATATGACGACTCTCGACTGGCTGAGGAGTGGCGATGATGGATGGACCTAAGAAAAAACACACAAAAGAGAAAAATACTACGTTTTCTAAATCACACCAAATTAATTTGTTCCTGTTTAGTGTGTAATAATATACTCATAACACAGAGCTTTGTTCAGTGGCTTCAACGTCCACGACTATGATTATAAATGTTAATTTTCTTCCTTTACTGAATCGTATATCATGTCTTTTAACTTAATTGCTACCTGTATTACTTTTATAAACACGTAATCCGTTTAGTTTATGTTAAATTATGCATAAGAAACCCGAAAACTTAATAAAACAAACGAAGCACGGAACGGAAGAGGGTGAATTCAAAACAAAACTATTATGCAATAATAGTAATTTTCAAGTTTGCAAATTATTTCCAGGCAAAATATCAAGTCACGCTGTGGAAAATAACGGTATTATAAACCGACAACCCGTTATAACTGTGGTCTATGGCAATTACTGTTAATCAAGCGGAAAAGTAGCTTCCAGACTGTTGCATAAAATTCATCAAAATACACGGCTTAAATGATAATGTATATTCATGCAAATTCGTCTCACACTCATCCTCATCAATCCCAGACATGAATTCGTATGCTAGAAATGGGACACTAGAACTACCATCCTACATGGTTACCTCTGATTCCAGTGACTCAACTTTTGACGAAAAACCAAATGGACGTCCATCCATACAAATAATTTGTAATTTCCCTTAAGCAATCAAAAAACAACATTTCCCTGCGTCTCTGTCCCCCATACATTTTCTCATTTGGTTTTAAACAGAATGAATTGGTCATTACTGCACTCTTTCATCCTAATGGCGATTTTCATTAGTTGGCTACTCAACTTTTATTTTCGACTCTAGGGTAAGCTTTCCATGCACAAAATATTTGGACCTGCAGAAAATTTAGCTATTAACTTAGATAATCTCCACCTCCGTCGGGCGACTCCACACTTTAATCCGAAATATAGTTTACGCCAAACGCAACCTCAATTTTGGCGTGAATCTCCTTTAAAAATTTTACAATGCAGAATATGCATTTCATGGAACATGATTTAACTGACTTCAGTGGGAAACTTGTTCAATATTTTTTACCTGACTATATTGGTTATTGCATAAACTTTCTACGTACATATATATTGGTACGGCAATGAAGTACATTAAAAGTACAGCATTATAACAGGAAGGAAGTAATTTTGAGATAGTGAGGAGAGATTTGGTCTAAAGATTATCAAATTGTTGTCAAATATTTTTCATCAGGCTAAGTCAGTCACCTAATTTATTTTTCAGTAGAATAAATTCCCTGGATAATAACGAAAGTGGAATTTGGGAAACGCATACAATGCTTGAAAGAATAAGTCTGCCAACAAAAGTAAAGCGGCCGAAAAAATCATTTGACACTTTAGAAAAACGACAATTCTTTGAAAATCGGGCTGTGGTATAAATTTGGACTTGTTTGTAGAATTTCGAAAGATGACGAGAAAACTTTGTAACTTCCGGAATGGAAATCATTTGGGATGTAAGCACTGTGGAGAATGTCACGATTTACTGTTTTTCAGTTGTTTCTGAATTATGAAAGGAAGTTTTTATGACATTTTCAATGTAACATGTCCTTTGATGGTTTACAATAGCAAGGTGGATTTATTAGGTTGGCTATGTGGAAAATTGAAGAAGAGTTCAAAAAAGTGTTGTTTCTTCAATTTTAATGAAAAGTATAAACGTTCATCACATAGGTATTAAAACAAGCAGAAGGGTTAGAATCATTATAAGTCAACCGGAAAATTGCCGGACAGCTAAATCAAGTCGTAATTTCAGGAAAGAGGTCACTCTTTCTTGACGCATTGTTTATTTATCACATCGCTGAGTTCATGTAACATTTTTTCCCTAAATTTTGTGCTGCGCTATAATTTAAAAATAAACTTAAAATAAGTTTGAAATTTTTCCTGACAGTTGTTCAGTGGTGGTTTTGCATTTCTACTGACTCTTGCAGAATTTCGATTAGCTGAACATAATTACGTAAAAAAGTGATTTATACAGGTAATTATACCGAAACGTTAAAAATGTAATCTCATTGTGCGTTTAATAAATTTAACCAGAAAATAAAAAGTTTAATTAAGAGTAATTAAATTAATCATGCCCAAAGTCAATTTACATGTATACATGATTTTTATGGTCTTAAGTAAACAATTTCTAGTAATTAGTAATTTGTTAAAAGCACATAAAATACTTAACTCTAAATATTTATGATAAATAAATAAACTTTGACAAAAACCATTAATTACATTTTACTTTTAAACATAATATTTAATTTAGTGAAGACTTTCAGCAAGCTACAATTCAACAGCATAACTGTCCATTTACAGACCTTCATAACTTGTATTTCAATTTTCATGAAAATGGCTTTAATTTTTTGCACGTGTAAACTTTTTTTCATCGCCCTCCTTATAGTTTTAACTGTCATCTCAAGCAATAACTGTGTTCAAGCTTTCAAGAAATTCAGTAAGTTAAATAAAATTTAACCCCCCAAAACATCTTACTAGTATTTTTAAACATTTTTTTTACTAATATTTAAGGAGCACCAGTAAAGTGCCTTTTGCCTAAGATGTCTGGCACATGTCAAGCAGCGATTCCTAGATGGTACTTTGATATGAAAACAGGTCACTGTCAGCAGTTCATTTACGGTGGCTGTGGAGGTACGTAAATTATCTGAATGAACATAAATTCATATTTTGATTTGAACTTAAAACCAGTAAATTCAAATAATATGCATTTTTTAAATAGGCAACGAAAATAATTTCCGAGGAGAGCGTGCGTGCCAAATAGCTTGCAAAAAATGGATTGCCCTTGGAAGTCCGGCAGTGTGACCGTTTTGACTTTGACCAATGGAAACACTATTATTAACTGCTTTGACTTAAATAATTTTATCGAGTATTTTGTATTTGTGTAATTTTATCGTTTGAAATATTTGATGAGCTGTGTGTTTACCAAGTCAACTTTACCTTTACCCATCATTCTGTAACACAAAATGCGCAACAAATTTATGTTTCATTTCAAACATTAAATATGTGGAAAATATTTTGCAATATAAAATTAATCCATCAAGCTCACAGGAAAACTATAGAACTGTTTTTTTTACCCATAGTCAGTTTAGATTTATTAATTTCATGGCAGACCTAAAAGTAAATTAGCAAAAGCAAGCACGTTCGCACTCATTTCATTTGTATAAAATAATATGCTTGTTGAGTCATCTTTACGTGTCGCAGGTTTTTACTCAAACTACAGTTAATTGTATGCACTACCAACACCCCGCGATAACAATGATAACATCAATATTGGCAGCTCATAAAAATTTATTACATGCCAGTAAATGATTTATCCCCAGTATCATCCGGCATATTACAGATTGTAGTTTGTAGACATATTATGTTGGCTTTATTGTAATCTTCCATCAAATCCAAAGCAGTCAAATTAATGCTGATTGGCTTTACAAGATTGGTTTCGAGATGGATACAAATTCCAATTCACTCTTGGGAACCGAATTAGTTTGTCAACAGCTAACCTGATTTTCACACTTGTACTTGGTGCTCTTAAAATATTCTAAAAATTTAAGTCAATCAACATGAGTTTTAAAACCTACATTGTTGTCTTCTTTGCTATTACACTACTATGCAAAAACATTGTAGCTGTCGATTATTACCCCGGTGGTTACTTTGATTCGGCAGATGTGACCAAAGTCACATGGGCACATGGAGTCAATTCCCAAGCAGACCTTACTGCCAATCTCAATGACAATTCAGTAAAAATGCTGGAAGCCGACATTGTTTTGGGAGTCATCAAAGGAACCAATGTGACTACAGCGATTATGGCTCATCCTCCAGCTAACGAGTCCGACTTAAGCTTTGCCATGTTTTTGAATCAAACAATTGAATACAATAAAAATCGCTCATTGGATGACAGAAAAGGTATAAAGCTGGATTTCAAGGACTTTGGGGCTGCAAATATTTCCATTCAAATGTTAAAGGATCAAGATATGAAGCTCACTCAGTTTCCCATTTGGATAAACGCGGATATCCTCCCAGGTCCTGTGAATGCATCTCAAAACAAAGTCGAGGGAAAGGACTTAATTAAACTGCAAAAAGAAAATGCACCAAATAGTACTCTATCGATTGGATGGACTACACGTTTTGGAATTGGAGGTTAACAAAATAATTTTTATATCTTATCATTTCAAAATTATAAATTCAGATTAAATTAGCATTTTCAATTAATTTTTCACTTAGATTCCTTCAAGGATCAATCTTACACAAAAGAGCAATTTGAACAAATGGCAAATCTGATCAAAGAGGAGTTTCCCTCAGAAGGATTATCTAAAGTTGAAATCACATTCCCCCTACGAGCTGGACTGGCCCTTAATTCTATTGAAAACCTGAAATATTTGCTGGATAAATCAGGAATTAATCATTCGTCCCCTTCCATCACTCTTTGGGAAGGCAGTACTGATCCTCGGATTGAAATGGACAAACTTAATGATTTCATCAAAGAAATTAATGCAAGTAGAGTTTTTGTAGATTTGCCAAACAGTTTGAAAGATGCAGGATGGGCCATGAAAAGTGAGAGTACACTTGTTGCTGCGATGTTAGGCGTAATTTTTGGTCGCTTTTTGTTCTAATCGATAGTCGCATAATTTGACGCGCAAAATTACAAGAAATGCATAGAAAAAATACAATTATTTCAAAATCTGTCATTAAATTTTTAAATGATATGTTGGCTTTAATTTTTATTCATAATATTCTTCATTGTAACATTAAATAAGTAATTATTGAATCATGGATAGAGCACTTGGAATGAAAATCTATAATAATATTGTAACAAGTGTATTACAAACATATTTTTCAAATTAATCAACATTTTTTCCCATAATCAGACAGGCCTGCTTCTGAACATTATACCAAATCAATTAAAGTACTTTACTTTACGGAATTCTTTTGGTGTGACTGTAGTAACCAAAAATTGAAAGTATTGAGGAAGCAACAAAAAATCTAATACAATTAAGTAACCAGATAAGTAGAATAATTTATTTTTGGATTCACAAAATAATTATGGATATAGCCGTGCACAATAGTAATATAATGTTTTATACGTAATTATATAATATATTGTATTTCAAGGCACTATTCACATTGTTTAACTTTTCAATAACAATTAGGTGTATCAATTTAGTTTTTAAATAGCTCTCATGTTTTTATCATTTATTCATTTAAACACACATCTTTAAACAACAATATGGAATACAATACAAGACATCAAACCATTTTCAAACTCAAGCACCCAAACTTTTGATGAAATAATATTTAATTTGACTTTGCAAGTTATCTAGTACCACACAACAAATGATTGTAACTTTTAGGTGAATTTATACCTGCAATTAAAATTAGGACAAATATATATTAATACATTAGAATTAACTGGAATACAGTAAAATGTACTGGAAAATAACAGAATAATTAAGGTATCATTCGACGTAATTAAGAACTATGGACAAAAAATGTAGTACTATATTTCTAGCGATGGAAAGCATATATTTTTGGCATCATAAGTTTACATGCATAAAATTAACATGTAAGCATGCAATAAATAAAGAACTATAATTTTTAAAGCTTTGAAGTTGTATACACATATAACTTGCTCACATGCTCTAAAATATGGAAAACATATGAAGTAGCCAAAATGTTTAATTTGGAACGTTAAGACAAATTTGTCGATGATATCGTAACTAACTATATCATAATTACCTATCTTATATACATTTTCTACAAAAACCATCCGTAATTTGGTATCTGGTTGAATGTAAAGCTCTTGTAGCATTGCATTGATTGGCTCACACATATTTTTTTGTGCAAGTAGTCTATTTTTATAAATTATTGAGAAGTTTTTCACGCACGCGTTTGTTTATGATTTTTTTGTGTTGCTTTTTTCAAAAGCGTTGTTTGTTGCGTTCGTTCATTTGCTCTTGAATTCCTGAGAAGGCACCAGAAAACTCACATTTTTAGAATTATTACTAGTGGTAAAATTATTATTACCGTAACCAAAATAGCTTATAACATTGTTACTGGTGATTGACGAACTGGTAGTATTAAAGTTTTGTTGTTGCTGAGATTGCTGCATTTGCTTCTGATGCTCCAGTCGTTCTCTCCAGATTTGTTTCATCACTTGATACTCACTCGGACAAACTTTCTTCCAGAAATAATAAAAACACACGCATTCCGTTCCACTCTTGGTCCCAACGGCTTTTGCTACTTTGGCAAAATCTTTACCTATTTGAATTAGTGCAATTTGAAATGCCATAATTTCTTCTGAAGTCCAACGCTGATTTTCTGCATAAGAGTAGCTACGCAGTTTGGCTGGAAGAGTAGGTAATTTCTCCATGAGTCTCAGAAGAGCCTCCTAAAATTGTTTAAAAAAAGAAAGAGCTTTGTTGCAAAGTTCACATCAATTTTAACTAATAAGAGGCAAGCCAATTAATTTACCCTAATGTTCCCTTTGCTGAATGTCAATAAATGTAACGCATATTCTTTGTTCATGCCACCACCCGGCACAGCAGAGCAGCAGGCAAATTCTAAAAACTTGTCCACTAAAAAGAAGAAAAAAATCATTTCAAACTTTTCTGCCGTTCTAAATGACAAATTCACCGTTATAATAATAACCATGTATTAACCTTCATCAGAAGAGCAAATCTCCAAAATACTTGGATCCCACAACTTTTCATCCATATTCCGATAAGCTTTGTTTCTACCCTTAGTTCCCTTGAAACTTGGAATATCCGCTTGATACTCGGCGCCCACGTGAATTTTCTTACCTTTCTCTGACTTTCCATTCAGCCATTTATCGGCAACCTTCTTTGGCAGAGGTAACGGGGAAAATATTTCAAAAGCAGGCATATAATTCTGCTGTGGTTGTTGGATATTGATAGTATTATTGTTAGAGGGGCAATGTAAGATAATGTCTTTAGGTCCCAAAAAGGTGTTTGTGCCGTTGTAAGTTATTACATGAGTTCCATTAATTTGCATAGTTGGAAAAGAGTTGTTGATAGATGGAAGGCAATCCATTGTTCTATTTTCATTCATCTGAAGAGAATTTGCATTTGTGAGAAATTGCTGTTGTTGCTGCTGCTGCTGGGGTAATGGTACAGGTAGTGGGGCTATTTGAGACATGGTAATGATTCCTTGTGACTTGCAATTGGTGTTGCCGTTAGTTGGATGCAAACCATCAAAACAGTTTATGAAAATAGGATTTTGCGATAACTCTGGCTGTTGCAATTGAGATTGGGAGTATTTCTGCAATTCGGCTGTAGGAGTAATATTGACAGGTTGCGAGTTTATAGATGGAGGCTGTGACTGGTCTGGCGAGAAAATTGGTTCCACAGAAGACGGTGGATTGACTAGACTGGACATACTTGGATCACTGTAATTTGAACTTGTTCCAATTGATGGAGATGGACAGATGAAAGACAGTGACTGATTTGGAGGTGCACAAGCTTCAAAGGGAGAATCAGGTCCGGGTGTCAGGCAAAATGATGAATTTGGCGATAATCTTTGAAACGAGAAGTATGCATTAAAATAAGGTCCCAGTTTAGTTATTATATTATATCAAAGAGTTTAAACACTTACATTGGAGTATAACAAAATCCTCCACCAGCCACTGGGTCCTTTGTTGATGACTCATCTGGCATGTCTGATGAAGTTGAGCAAAGCAGTGAATTAACACAATCTTGTACGTTAGATAAGCTATTGTCCGTATTTTCAGAAGATGTACTATTCCTCCATTCCCAAGGCAGGTTGCAAGAGTCATCTTGATTATTTGATTGGCATACAATAATTGGTTCCGTAACATTTTTCAAGGTAGAGTGAGTGTTGCCCATGAGAGTAGAAATCTCGGGTAGTGGCTCTTGAAATATTTTGGAAACCTAAACGTAAAATATTTCGCTAAAATTAAACCCTTTAAACAAAAACATTCAACCAAGTGACAGTACAAGACTTTACCTTTCCGAAAGAATCTTGATCAGAAAATGACAGCAAATTAGAATTACCACCTGTTACCGGTCCAATTCCATCAACGTAAATCAAGTGAAACGCCTGACAAATCTCTTCCGGACTAAGTCCACAATCCAACATATTCGTCTTATTATCCATCATTGGCGTAACAGGTATTGAGTTAGCATTACTGCTATTTCCTGAGATAGATTGCTGTTGTTGTAACTGGGGCTGTGGATGATGATGCACTGTTTCTCTTACAAGGTGTGGTAATACCATTTCATTCTGGGACATTCCACTTCCGTTGACAATCCCATCCCCACCTATCCCAATAATGTTGCTACCACTATCACCTCCAAGAAGGATGCCCAGATCTTGGAAGCTTGAATCCAAACTAACTGCTGTAGCATCAATGCTATGATTATTATTATGATTACTATTAAGAATATTGTTAGTATTAGCGTTAGAACTACTGGTAAAATTAACAAGTTGTTGTTGATTATTATGATCACAGGTTTTGTCTTTTTCTGTAGAAGAAGTGGGTTCCATTTTGAGCTTTATGTTTTCCATTGATAGCTTTGTACACGGTTGTTGCTGGTGTTGCCGTTGTGCTTGTTGAGCAAATGCAGAAGAGGTATGGCTTGCTTTATTATCAACCGACTTGTGTGACACTTTCTCCGATGATTTTGATTTGTTGTTTTGGACTACCAAAGATGTAGGTTGCTGTTGAGGCAATGCTTCTGCTGCAGTTTGACTACCATTTTCACCACCATTGCCTCCAGCAGCTGCTTTCTCCGCCGCAGCGGCCGCTAAAGAAAGTAAATAGCAAATATGTAGTACTCAACTCTCCCCACATGAATCAAAATAATAGGTTTTACTCCAACCACTTTGTAGTTTACATTATTAAACAAATACCAATTCATACCTGCCAATTTTAATAAGTTATTCCGCCTTTCTTTAATTTTCTCTTCAATTAAAGCTCTCACACTGACGCTTGCTGTTTGCAATGGAGTGCTATTGTGATTGTGCTCCTTTGTGGATTCCTTCTTTTTGCTTGTGGTCGGGGTCCCCTCAGTTTCCTAAATTATACACCAATTAATTGTGTCAAATCTATTTACTATTGATTTTAAATAAAATGATGAAATAGGGGTTATGATTATGTGAAAGGATTAAGAGAATACACCTGGATTCTCAATGAGGCAAAAAAGTTATATAAAAAAGGTAACTCTATGCAAAAAGTTTCGTTTCTTTTTTGCAAGAAAAAAAATTATTTACTAAATGAATGTTAGTTTTCTTGACAGGCAGGATTTTCACCACAATTAAGTACATAGACAGATTACTAATTATGATGAAATAAACCTTTTTGAAATATCCCCCATGTAATCTCATATGCCCGTTGAGAGCAGGAGTATTCTTAAACCTTCGACAACATATACTGCACTCAACTGGCTTGTCTTCTCCTTCTCCGGCAATGCCTTCCTCGTCTTCTATTAATTGTTCTGGCTGAGTAGGACACCAACTAACTACCCCACTTAGGGAACCAGGTGCAGCAAGAGTTACTGAGGGGGGAAGTTGAAGTTGGGGTAGAAGCACGTTAGATTTTCCTCCATCATCGTTTAACATGGAAGAAGAAGGTGACTGATTTTGTGTGTGCATTTTTGTGGATCCACTTCCGGTTTTACCTTCACTGTTCTTCCCCTGCTTTTTCAAGTTTCCTGCTTTCAATTTCGTTTTAATCCGATTTGCAAGTGTGGCCCCGATTCCGGACTTTTTCTCTTTGGCATTTTCATTTTTACTTTTACTTTCTTTCGTGGATCCTTTACTTGTGCTTGACTGGGGCTGTGAAGTATTTTCAGATTTTGAAGAAGCTACATTTACATTCGTTTGTGGAGTTGATACGATGGGAGGAATAACACCTGTTGACCATAGGGGCTCAGGTGGAAGAATGTATATTGGCTTTGGGGACTCCTTAGAGGAGGATGAAGGAACTGATGATAAAGTAGTTGGTCTGAAAGCGAATTCGCCAGAAGATGTGGGAACGATGCTTATTGGCGTGACGGAAAAGAGCTTGAAATGAATACAAGTCAGAAATTCAAATGTATGCAACATTAGGTGTCAATTTTAAATGGCTTAATTTACGTACCCCATTTTCATTGGTAGGAATAAACCCGTGACTTGTCACCATTCCGCCATTAGAAGTGGATTGTCCATCTAGTGTAATTGGACTAGAAAGTTGAGCAATAGAAGAAGCAGCGGCTGATGAAGACGCTAAAAATAAGGCAACCTTGGAGTCCCCAAGTCGTTTCGTCCACTCTTTAATAAGTCTAATATCTGCAAACGGACCTAACTTACTAGAATCTATGATGTTACTAACTTTGATAGCTGATGTTTGTAATTTCTCTTGTTGGGGATTAGAAGGGGACGATGAAATGATTGGGGCAGAAGTGAAAGTTACATTGGGACCCGAGGCATCTTCCATATTTTCGTCGAAATCAAATACAGAAACATTTTCCCGTTTGAGAACAATGGGCACTCCTCCAGAGGATGATGTCAAAACGTGAGCGGTGATGGCATTATCACCAACCTTTTGCAGAACGGGTGGTGGTGGCGGTGGAATCCCTCCATGACCAGGTGAGGTTATCAAAATGGATGCCCCCTTTTTACATGTACTTCCACCACCATTTGCCTTGTTGCTGACATTATTGGTATTGCTTGGCTTTGGTAACTGGGGCTCTGGCTGAAGAACTGGCATACAATCTAAAACCTTCGGACTTCCAATATCATTGGGACTGTCCACGGGCTCTACTTTTATTGGGGCAACTTGCATCAACTCTGGTTGGGGTTCACTCTCCTGACGATCATGACTGCTGTTACTATTCTTACCGGTGGCGTGATGACTAATTTTATTGCCGTGCTTGTGACTGGTGAGATTCATGCCCTCAAGAACCTCATGACCGTGTCGATTCTCAACATGGCGACGCAGTGACCTCGCATCACAATACGACTTTCCACATCCCTTCGACTTGCATTCAAAAGGTTTCTTATTCCTGTGCGTAAGCATGTGACCGTTTAAGTGGTCTTGACGTTTGAAAGCTTTGCCACATGTGGCGCAAGCATGTCTGCGTTCATCGCTATGTGTCAGTTTGTGTTTTGTCAAAGCTGAAGCATTGCTGAACACCTTGTCGCAAATCTACCCAGAAAAAAAAAACATGCAAATAAAATATATTCATCTTGTAATTTTCACTTACCCCTTATCATATCGAAAATATTTTTTATAGCTTACAGTGCACTTTTGTGGTCCTTGTCTTCCAAGCGGCATGCTCTTATTTCGTGGCTGTTGCGCGGAACTGTTTGCTTTCCCTCCTGACACCTTGTTGACCTGATTTTTTGTATTTTTCGGGGAATCCAACTTTACAATTGGTGGTGGTGGGGCTGGCACACTGCTACTACTATTGCTAGAACTTGTAGTTAACGTTGGAGTACAAATAATAGAAGGTAATCCAGTAACAGCATCAGTTACAACGGAAATGGTTGCTGTTTGCCGACTCGGTGAAAGTAGAATGTTACTACTAGTACCATTTGTTGAAGGAGTTGAAGAGCTAACACCTGTTCCATTACTTGAAGAAAGTGCTTTCCAGCTGACCACTTCCGTAATTGAAGCACCAACACTGCTACTTCCACTGACAATGCTACCACCGCCACTACTTGCTGAACAACTTGTACTGTTGAATTTACTTGGACGCGCTATTGGAGTTGTGCCGGCGATAGTTCTGGTTGAGGTTCCTCCAACTCCTCCTCCTGTTCCCTCATCACTTGAAAACACTCCTGAAAAAGGAAATGAAAAATGCTATTGAAAAGCCATCGCATCGCCATCATCATCATTAGAAAGACCTCATTTATGTTTAAGCATTTTCCGATCCGATCATTTCTGCATGTCATCGACTTTCATCATCATCATCATCTCTCAAAAAAGTGCGACATTATTATGATTACTCTTGTGCCATCATGATATGCATTTTACTTTCAGTGTACCAAACGTTAAATATTGATTAGAAAAACATACACACACAAAACCACCGCTTTCATTTACTTTTATCCATATTTTCATCAATACATTTAGTACCCCAACCGATCGAACAATGTTTCGTTTGTTGATATATTTCCTTTCTACTCTACTCCGTATGCTCAATGCTCTCCTCCCCCACAGCATAATAAACAAGTGGTAGTAGTAACAGCTAAATTGATTGTATGCATAAATATTTAATTCGCATTTCATTCCCCCTATCATTCACTCCACTTGATTGTTTTTACTTTTTCGCTTTGTTTGCCTGTCTCGTATAGCTTGTGTTCTAGTAAATACCTTTCGTTTGTCGGAATATAAAAAAGGGTTGATTTTGAGTTGGGTTTGGGTATTGGGTATGTTTGTATTATTGCATATTATGTACGCAGCAAATACATGGGAATTATGGGATTCCCCCGATTACGATTATCGGTGATGGAGAAGAAAGCTTTTAAATTATGCAAGAGCACTCCTTTCCAAGAACAAAGCCAAGGGGCTCCACCTGCTCCATCCACATACATAATTCAAACTGAAATCTACATATTTACCTAACTGACATGAAGTGTACATGATAAAAGTATAGGAAAACATGTGGTTCCATCATCATCCAAGGAGTGGAGTCATAGTTTACATCATACACTCTTATCCAAGGCAATCCATTTTAAAAGTTACAATGAGTTTACCTGGTCTATAATAAAAACGGTAATTAACCGTAAAAGCAAAACATTGTCTCTTGTCTCAGCTAATAATACTCACCTGAGTCATTTCTCCCTAAACTGGGGAAAATCGGCGAAGCTATTTCATCAACACCATCCAACGATGTTCCCAGACCTTCATCAAGAAAGCTCGCTAAACTGTCACGGCCGTTGCATGGGTCATCGTCTGTACAAAAATATAGAACAATATATTGTAAAAGTGTAAAGAGCACTAGCTGTAGTCGTAATTGAATTACTGTTATGAATGAACAAAAAAATAGTAAAAAATAGCAAAACATGTAAAGCTTAATTACAAAAAACAATAGGATGTCCAGCATTTTTTATCAATATTTCATCATCAAAGATTCTCTTCGTCGCAACTTGTCAATTTTTTGGGGAAAATGAACAAAAAATAGTAATAATTTTGCCTTGTCAATTACTACATGTCAAGTGACACGACAGGCCACAGACGAGGTCACGTCATCGTCAAAAAATAGGCTGTTATAGGCTAATCGAATGAATGATAGTTTACTATGCATTTAAGCTGTTATGTAAAATGTGAGTTACTTGTGCATATATGTACATTACCTGACGTGATGAAGCTTAATGATCCACTGTCTTGACTGCTATTAGCGCCAGCACTGCTGGAGCCACTGCCACTACTACTGCTACTACTACAAAGCAATAACGTTTCACTGTGGTCATCGGGAATGGTATAGCTTAACACTTTGTCCTTTGTTGGATACGGACTCTAAAAAACAATAATGAAAAATAAAATTGCAAAAAAAAAAAAAAAAAAAATTCGATAATAAATTGGATAAAAATTGCAATAGCCATAATTCTGCTTATCAATTTTTTCTCCATTTAAAAGGAAAGTTAAATTTTTTATCAAAGTGTTTTGCCAAATTGTGTCAAATTGCAAATTTACGTGATAGCGATAATAAATCTAATAAAGAATTCATTGGAAAACGATCAGCTAACAACTCTGGTTATTACGCAGAGAAAGCGACATGTCAAAATACTGAATATTACATTTGTACTATTATGTAACAGTGTCCACTTATCGCTTTCCTAGGAAAATTGTGAAAATGTATGCTTTATGTATTTTGTATTGTAACTTTTCTTACCTGATTATGAATAAGTCTGTCTTTAACATCGTTTCTGGTTGTCATCATCATTTTGATGATAATTTCCAATTAATATTGAATTTTTCTAAGGTATACACTGGTTTCCTCACGTTGTTTTAGAACTGGTCATTTTGTTCAAGTTGTCAGTTGTGCTCGATATAATGATAAGGATCTAAAAGAACATAAAGATTTACAAAATGGATTAACTTATTGGAAAATTGAAAGGTTCTTTCTATCTAACTAGTAGGTACATTATCCCATTTAAAACAAACTTATCAAGTTTATTTCTTCGTACTTTGAGCCTTGATACCACAAGGATAAATATATTTATGTTAGGATTATAATTACATTCATTTTCCAAACCCAAAGTAGTAACTTTCATTCTAGACCTTTCAAATAAGCATTTTTAACCAGTCATTGTCATTGATTTACGAATTCCAACTTTTGTAAGAATGCATTCATAAATTTCCACAAAATAAAATTGGTGAAAGATGACAAAAAGTTGTTCACTATCTTTGCCAACTATTTTCCATTACGTCCATTATACTCATAATACATGTATATATGCTACTTATCTATTTTGTAAAATATGACTTTTCTATGCAAAATTTCCAGAAACCCCCAAAAATTGGTCAATGCACTTTTCCTTGTACTTTACTTTACCAAAAACAAACGTTCGTTCAAACAAAGTACATTAATTAATCCTCACACACAACTACTCTCATCTCGGCATCATTTTCTTCTATCCTTTCTTTCAAAAAAAGCATTCTCAAAAAGCTGTTGACACAAAAGTATACATACATATAGTATTTTTCATATGCTATATTCACCCGGCGTCGGCTAAGCATCATATACCCCCATGTGTTTTATGTATGGTAGCATATGATGCTTAGCACGACGCCGGGTGAATATAGCATATGAAAAATATAATACTTACACATCAATGTTTATATGTACTTTTTCTTGTCGTAAACCAAAATAACATACAAAATTCCAAAACAATTTTAAAGGTTCATAGCATCAAAAAGTATTTACTACAGACAGATAAATAGATGATTCGTTCGGTGGCATTTTCAGGAATAGGATCATCAGTATCAGTATCACTAGTGCATGCATGACTGACTTTAGTTGACTAAGAATGCGATCTATGACAATACTTTCAATTTGAATGTTTTACTTTCTTGTTTCGTGTATTGGCAGGAACGGTGCAACGCAGCAATATTTAACAGCAACTTGTGTGTACTAGAGCATGGAATCATGCCATTCCATGGCATGAATGGAATGAAAACTCATTCCATGCATAAAAAATCATTTTCATTTCATTCCATGCATAAACATTCATGTCCATGCCATTTTCATGTACATGAATAGGCATGATTTATATGAATCTATAAGTTGTTTCAATGGGACATGGGGAACATAAAACAACCGCCAACCAAACTTTAAATTCATGCATGCATCGTCCTTGCCCTATCGTAACAGTTTTTAATTCATCCCTTGTTTACTAAGACGATGGAACCGTGAAAAATTGTTTTTTGCTACTACCGCCTTCACTTCCTCCTTGCTTTTATTATTACTACCGCTGACATCACCTCGTTGTTATTACTATTAACGTCAACACCTCCGTATTATTATTCATACCACCACCGCTATTACCTCCGTGCTATTGCTACCCCCACCATCACCTCGGTGCTATTACTACCCCCACCATCACCTCGGTGCTATTACAACCCCCACCATCACCTCGGTGCTATTACTACCATCTCCTCCTTGTTATTACTACCACTGTTATCTCTGTTTTATTACTACCGCCGCCATCTCCTCCGTGTTATTACTACCACTGTCATCTCCTCCGTTTTATTACTACCGCCGCCATCCCCTCCGTGTTATTATTATTGCTCTAAATAAAATTGTAAAATATATCAAACATTTAACAATGCTTTTATTTTATTCATAAATGAACAATTGAATTTAGCTGCATTGGATAATACAATTCTTGTTACATCACTGGCACAACATAAATATTTATTCTTCATCCTGGACATTGGGGTTCACAAATTATTCAATAGATAAATACACTGCTGAATGAAAGTGCACTGATGAACAAAATGTGTAGTATAATTGGCATCAGATTAAGGGGAAAATTACTCTACGACGCCTATTTTATTTTTTGTTCTAACGTTAGTTTGTATTTGCACTGGAGAACAAAATGCTCATTGTCTCACTGGCTTTAATGAACATTATATTAATCAAAATCGTCTTCCGAATCCCTTCTAATCATTAAGCTTGCAG
>JAQIWN010000971.1:0-24379 GCA_034699025.1 Entomobrya cf. arborea Gr-Col-00668
AAACTGCATACTATTATTTTTGCATTATTATTTGGGTATGTAAGTCATGAAAACGTTTTGCATAAAAAGAAATTCATAATTTTTTGCATCTTTTTGCTGCAGGAATTTTTTGATAACGAACAGTTGAGAATCTTATATTCGGTTTAAGTAAAGTGGTTTAAATTTAACTGAAGATATGCAGTCATTACTTTCCTGTTCAAATATTTTTTAATAAGTTTTGTACCTTGTGCACAGTGAAAAGCATTGCAATATTCAAAAGGTACATTTGCAGAAATGATTTGCATTTCGCATTTCATGTTTAGGTAGTTTTCTTAGATCAGTCTGTTGGCCTGTTTCATTTAATTTTTTTTTGTAAAACAGACAATTTTCAGATTTTATGAACTTGAGCACGAATTGTATGAAATAAATATATACTAAAGTTGGGGATCGCTCGCCAACAGAGATTCAAATTATATATATTTTTTAAAATAAAAACGCAAAATAAATGCTGTTATCTTAATTGCAATTCTCACCAGGAATACATATATTCAAATGTTAAATGTGACACGCAGAAGCAGATGATAAGGTGCTGTGTGTTGTGTCAACGAGATCTTGCAGCAACGTTCTTGTATTTGAACTTAACATTTTAATGCTATAGTAAATCCGAAATCAGAATCCACCCACTTGTCATTGAATCACGCTTTGTAAATGTTGCAGTTAGTCCGTTTTGACAGTTTTGATAGGACTGGTTAGTAAGTTTACTTAACATGCATGATCAGGTAGGAGTCAAGTCAATCGTATGAAAATCATTGTTGAAATCAAGTTATTTGTACCGGTGCCAGTAATGATTTCAGTGCACAAACAAGGTATGCTCTGTTTGGAGGTAGGTGATTAACGGATTTGGATATGCTGTATTGAATGTGAGCTGATTGCTGAAAAAGAGTGACAATTTTCGGCATCCAACTGATGACTGGGCTGATTAATTTTATTAAAGGTGATATTTGATTTATTTTTCAGCACAAAATAGATCTGCAAGAGCTGTACGGTATCGTAATGATGGTAGCGGAAATCAATGTCGAGAAGAGGGTTATTTTGGAGATGAGAATGATTGTCGAGCTTTTATACGATGTGTGGCAAGGGGAGATGGGGGATATGACATGTACAGGTTTATGTGTGGGGTAAACCAAGATTCGAATTTTCTACCTTTCTAGAATTAATACATTGCGTGATTGTGATAATGATGTGTGGTTGGTCTGATTATAAAAAATAGGATGGGACCGTGTTTAACGAAGATATCAGTACTTGCGACCACCCATGGGCTGTTTCGAATTTGAGATGTGGTGGCAGTCAAGGAGGAGATCAGTCTGGTTCTGCAGGTTCACCTGGGCAAGACAATCAAGGCTCTAATAATGGCGATAACAACAACAATGGTGGCAATAATAATCAGTCTGGTGGAAGTAATGGGGGAGGAAACAATAATAATGAAGGATCAGGTAGTGACAATAACCAAAATGGGGGAGGAAATCAGCAACAGGGTGGAAGCAATAACAATGGAGGAGGCTCAAACAATCAACAAGGTGGGGGTGGAGGTAACGCAAAGGGATGTTCTGAAGAAGGCTACTTTCCGAACGAATCATCGTGCAAGAAGTTTTACCGCTGTTATGAGGAAGATGGATCGTTGCGCCGTGCTGATTTCGATTGCCCACCGGGGACTGTTTACGACACGGATCTGCCACCCGGCCAATGTAATCATCCCTCAATGGTCAGCCCCTCAAACAAATGTTATGAGGGCGAACAGGATAACACGATCCCCAGTGATAACGAAGAGGGTGGGTCGAACTCTTCTAACAACAATCAAAATGAATCGGAATCGTCCAACAATGGTGAGAATGGCGGGAGCTCCTCTTCTCAAAACCAAGGGGAATCCTCTAACAATCAGAATGGTGGGGAATCCTCTAACAATCAAAACCAAGGAGGTTCGAATAACAATCAGGGAGGAGGAGATGGAAAACCATGCGACAAAGATGAACAACAGTCTAGCAGTACCACATCCACTTCCACCACGACCACAACAACCACGGAACAACCAAATGATAGTCAAGGTTCGGAATCCAATAATCAGAATCAACAACCATCCCCAGACTCAAGCAACCAGTCCGGTGGCTCTTCGAATTCCAATTCTAACCAATGCTCAGAGGAGGGATATTTCCCCCATGAAAATGATTGTAAGAAATTCTACAGGTGTTACGAGCAGGCTGGTCTGAAGCGTGCTGACTTCGACTGTCCACCTGGCACCGTTTATGATACTGACTTGGAACCTGGTCACTGTAACCATCCTTGGGCGCTGGACCCAAATAATAAGTGTTATAAAGCTCCTGAAGAGAATAATGAAGTTGATGGAGGAAATGAAAACAATAATGATAATGACAACGGGAATCAGCAGCCACCACCAAGTCAGGAAGAAGAGAAACCTTGCAACAACAGTACTACAGAAGGAACTACTACTACTACTACTACCACGACAGAACAGCCTCCGCCACCCCAGGCAGAGGAATCTAATGGAGGAGGCTCTGATTGTAACAATAGTACATCATCTGGGGGAAATGGAGACAACCAACAACAAGAAGAAAATAACAGCCAACAAGGTTCAGGTGATAAACCACCCCCTTCCTGCAATGAGGAGGGATTCTTCCCTAATGAGAATGACTGCACTCGATTTTACCGCTGCGTCGACTTTGATGGGTCATTTACGAAATTTGACTTCAAGTGTGGACCTGGAACCGTTTGGCACGAGACAGAGTAAGTAGTATCACTAGTATAGATGTGTCTATCACTAAATACATAAAAAGATTTATGCGCAAAACAATTCTGTAACTTTGATTTGTGCAGGGTCACTTGTGTCCATCCCTGGCAGCAAGATCCGAACGCAAAATGTATGGGAGGATCTGGAAGCAGCGGTGGCGACAGCAATAATCAACAAGGTGAAAGCTCATCTTCCACTACAAGCACAACGGCTGCTCCAGGTAATGAAGAAGAAGGGGATGCTAGCTCATCTAAGCCGTGTGACAAAGATAACAGTACCACTACTGAGGGAACAACTACAACCACAACGACCACCACTACTACTACAACAACAACGACAACGGAGAAACCTCCACCAGAAGAGAAGCCTTGTGACAAAGATAACGGTACAACTACAGAAGGAACAACGACAACTTCTTCCACCACAGAAAGTCCTCCACCTTCATCTAGCGAGAGTAACAACAATGACAATGAAGGGAACAATGATTGCAACGAAAAAATTGTGTGCAAGGAAGCTGGATTTTTTGGCAATCCAAACAATTGTTCTAAATTTTATCGCTGTGTGGATTTCGAGGGGTCCGGACAATCATTCACACTTTTTAATTTTGACTGTGGAGTAAGTGCTATACTAATGTGCTAATGTGTTTCAAGTTATATTGGCTTGACTAATTTTTTCTAAATTAATTTTATAAACAGGAAGGAACTTGGTGGGACGACTCCATTACAACTTGTAACTATGCCGGAGCTCAAAGCCCTCCACCAAAGTGTGCTGAATGCATGGAAGACAATAATGGAGGCGGAGGTGGCGATGAAAGCTCAAAACCATGCGACAACAACAACAACAGCACAGAAAGCAATAACGAAACCACTACGACAGAAGGAACGACAACGACGACCACCACCACTACAACAACCGAGAAACCACCACCTGAAGAAAAGCCATGTGACAAAGATAACGGTACAACTACTGAGGGAACCACCACTACTACCACAACAACGGAGAAACCTCCCCCAGAAGAGAAGCCTTGTGACAAAGATAATAGTACCACTGAGGGAACCACTACAACTACATCAAGTACAACGGAAAGTCCCCCACCTGAAAGCGAAAGTAACTGCAATGAAAAAATCGAATGCAAGCAAGAAGGATATTACGGAAACCCCAATAATTGCTCAAGGTTCTACAGATGCGTCGACTTCGAGGGTGCCGGTGAATCCTTCACGATCTTTCATTTTGAATGTGGGGTAAGTCTTGAGCAGTATGTGTAGATAAAAATGCGTGGTCATCTTTCCAACAATTTCTTTTAACATTAAAGGAAGGAACTTGGTGGGATGATTCAATTACTACTTGCAATCACGCTGGTGCTCAAAGTCCACCTCCAAAATGCGCCAAGTGTATGGAGGAAGACAATGGGGACAGCAATAACAGCTCTAAGCCTTGTGATAAGGAACCACAACCTGTGGATGAGCAAGAAAATCCTACCACTACAGAGGGTAGTACAACTACACAACAACAGGAGCAAAATGAAGAGCCAATGACCACAACCAGCAAGCCCCAAGAAACGACGACAGCAGAAGCAATCATGAATACTACACCAATGTGTCCAAGTTTTATGGAAACAACTACTGGAACTACAGTCTCAATGTCATCCGTTGCACCAGAGGTGGTTACTCCAACCGTACTATTGTATTGTGGGGAAACATGAGACGAATTTATACTAATTTCATTTCTATCTGTAATTTTTAGGAAATGATGTCAACTACCCAGCAGTCTACTACAACAACAACGACAACAACTACTACCACAACCACTACTGAAGCAACAACTACGACAACTGAAGAACCTGACGAAGATGATGAACCTCCACCATTTGAAATTACCTGCGAGGTATAATTTAATTTATACATATATTGTGAATTGTGATATGACAATGTTAAGTTATAAAATTTGGTGTTGGGTCATTCTAATTGTTTCTTGTCAAATAGAATCAAAATGGTAAACGCCCTATGCGTCCTCATCCACAAGACTGCAATAAATTCTACGTTTGCACGTATACCAACGGAACATTCTTGATCAAGGTTATGAAGTGTCCAGATGGTGACGTTTTCGTTTACGAAGACCAAGAGTGTGTAGTGGCGGGTAAAATTTCTGAAATATGAACAAGACAAGTTATTCAAAATGCACATTTGCATTCAAACATAATTTCTTTCAGAAAAAGCCAAGCCGTGCAACGTGTCAACGACGGAAGAATCACGGCTCAGAGAAAAATGCGACAGATTAAGTGGTAACAACAGGAAGCCCCCACCAGCTGCAAGGGCTGCCACTCCATTGGCTGAATGGGTAACCTTTTAACTATTGGTTGATATATAATCTCGCATTGTGTTGTATAATTTGTAAAAACATCTGAATTATTTACGTGGTACTCCATTGTTGGATTTATATGATTTCCCAACATTGTATATTTTTCTTTGTCATCTGCTCCACATCTGTATATAATGAAACAAAATCAACTTATTTTAGGATAACGCCGACAACTTCGGTGCACTTCTTACCCACGTGGACAACATTGATGTCAGATTACTTCGAGACGCAATTAAAAATGCAACCGTGAAAAATTCTGCTTCCACAGCTGCACCAGTTATACGAGCTAGAATTTCTCGTTAATAAAAAATATCTCTCTTCAAACATTGAACATGAGCTCGAAATTAACATTTATAAATTCCATTTGCTAAAAGCTGTACATTTTCTGAGAAACAATTTTCATAATTTTTAATGAAAATTGACAAAACTTTTTCGCTTTTTATAATCATTTGTACAAACTTGTAAAAAACGTTAAATCTACTACTGTGCATCTGTAACCATACTGTCTACCTACCCACTTACAATGTTTCTTTTCTCCACAACAAAGGTGACAAGCATAATATACAAAAAAAAGATAATTGACATCTTATGAAAACGCTTTGCCTTTTGCTAACCATATTGCTTTAGCTTTTGTTTTGTAAATATCCTGTAAATATTTCATCTGTAATATATTTTGTTTATAATAGTCTTGTAAAATTGCTATTCCTTCGAAATTTTAGAGAAAACGTATGCTCAAAGCTATTCGCATTACTTTAGTGCAAGTGCTGAGTCATCGTCATCATTTCAATTTTTTAAATTTTTCTTTCTTTTGTTCCTCCTTTTCATGTCATACAGAACGCTAGACCAGCCATCCGTCGTGACGATACTTGTAAAAATGAAGGGATGTTTGCAATTAGAAACAGCTGCAACCAGTTCGTTCGCTGTTACCGTACAGCAGGCGGTCATTTCGCGAAATTTAGATATCGATGTCCTGAAGACTTTTTCTACTTTAGAAAAAGGTGCATGTCCACTTCAAGTCTCAGACAACTGGGAATTACTTGTCCTTACTACATTGGGCCCAGCCAAGATGACCAACACTATATCCCAACTCCGATGGATACTACCATCAATAATAACAGCAACGGCAAGGTTGAGTACCCACTTAAAAGACCCGACTATCCAGAAATAATTGATATGGAACGACAGGATCTTGACAATTACGACAGTATATCTATGCCAGCTCCAAATTAATTTTTAATACCGTTTAAACAGTAGGTGTACAAATTACTTTTAGTTATGCAACCACTTCAAATATTTTCCTAGTTAAATAGTTAGCCGTTTACCAAAATGTATTGCCAGTGAATTTAGAATTTTAGTGATTTATTTGGAGTTTTGGTATGTTATATACTCAGAAGGGGTAAATAGTTAATAATTTTTTTAGTTAGAATAAATGGGAATATAGTTACAAAAAAGTTTTTTTTTTAGAAAATTTAAGAATCCGGATATGGGCAAACTTTCTTTAGTTAATGACAAAGCTCGCTAGACATTTACGTACAAACTTTTGTAAAGTGTATAAAAAAACTGAGACAGAGAAATGACAGAAATGAAATTTGAAATGACGATTTTTATGTTTGCATGTGATAAAAAACTGACCTTAAATGTGCTATGCATAATGGAGTGCCAAATATTCAGACAATCATTGCAAATAATGGAACATCTCATTAATGATACTTAAATAGATTAGAATACTTTTATAACATGTATGGAAACATTTGTAAAATTTACATTTAATGTTGAATAAAATCAGAACTTTTTTTACTGCTACTGATTTGTGCAGACCATTTTTTTGTTATAAAAATCTCGAATAATTCTTGCGCATAAAAATTGTTCTACACGGATCTTAATTCGAAACTTTCATAATTCACAATGAAACTTACACTCACAAAGACTTCAATTGATGAAACAAAATTACAAGTTTGAAAATCAAAGCGTGGCTCTATCACCAGTGCGTTTGGTATGCGACTTTCATCAAAACAGTACTTCAGTAGCTCAGTAGTGCTATTTATACTCATAAATTGATAGTATCGTAATAACTTTTAGCACTTATGCTAATACAAAGTAAACGTATTTTTTGCAACAAAGGAATACAATAGATATGCCTAACATTATCAGTCACTACTGAATTGTTTGCTGTCGTGACTTCTGATTTCAATTTTTGATAAAAAATCTCTCACTTCACATTTGGGATGCTTGTTAATGATGGTGCAGGAGGATATGCTGCACTGCTTGATTCCATTATTTCGCTGATGTGCATCCTTCCTTTTTATATTTGATTTATGTTTCTAATTCCCTGTTCGAGAAAGGTCCAACCTTTACAGGTCTGGGGTCTGGGACAAATAAGGAAGTCTGCCATTTTTTGCCTTGACATTGTGTACAAAACAATCAAATACGAAATCTGTTTGCTATCCAACCAAACTCCAACCGTGATTTACTCATTGTGCTTGATGACCTGCAAGTGGGGTCAATGAAAGGGATGTGCCCATCATTGGGCAAATATGATAACTCTCTTCTCTTCAAATAATTGTTTCAATTCAAGCGGAGAAGCAGAATTAAAAATGATGAAAATAAGCGATGAGCAAGGGAAAATTATTTGCAATATCACACACTCAAATTAAAAGATGATGAGCAGTGATTTTAAGTAAGTGCCTTATTAGGGATCGCTTTATTTGACAGGAACAGTTTAACTTTAATCATTATGTTCCCCATGTGTAGGTATTTTTAGAAAATATCGTGCACAAAAGGTTTCAACTTTTTAAAACACCCAGTCATACATTTTCTTTTCCCTTTCTCGTTTTATGTGATTTGTCGCGTCATCAGCCTCAAGTAGAAAACGCTCCTTACGCTTTCCTGCGAGTCGAAGATAAATGTTCGTTGACAGCTTCAAGATTGAATCCTGTCAAAATAATGTTTGAAAAGCAGGTCAGCGTATAAAAAGTGATGTGAATCATTTACTTTCTGCTCAGTCATCATCACTACTTCACGCTACCGATTGCAATGCGGTCCTTTATTTTGCTGCATAGAATTTCAAAGGGACCTTTCGTTTTCAAAGGAATACAATGCCGAGAAAATCGTGACATTTTAGAGAAAGTGTTGTAAAAGTTTTCATTTTTTAAATATATTTCTGAGGAAAGATAAGTGGCAGAAACTATATTCATTATAGGTTTTCATATTTAAAGCCATGTTAACTGAGAAGAGGGGAACATTTGGGTGGAATTTACGTATTACTTCTTTTTTGGCCGTGATACTCGTGGGTAGCAATTTAATAAATTATGCTAAAGCTTCAGTCATTATAGAGGAGGCACCTAACGGGCGTGCAGAAATAATCAGTGCAAGTGGCGGTTCTGCAGTGGAAATCGACAATGGGAAAGTATTGGATGTCGACAATTTGGATCCAAAAGATCCCAGGCGTAAGCATATAGAAATTTTGGAAACATTTCAGTAACTTTAATTTATCATAAAGACGCATTTTATTACTCTATCGACTTTTTTCGGTTCATTCTTCGCAGTCATTTCTATGTTGATGATGATAAGACTGCAGAATTCCCCGTGTTCAACGGAAACAAATGGTAATGGTACCTGTTATCCCAGGGCGCAGTGCCAGCAACTCGGGGGACAGGGATTCGGTACTTGTGCTGCTGGTTTCGGAGTTTGCTGTGTCTGTAAGTCATACTTAACCTACAGTTTGCTAATTTTAAGTCATAATGGATTAAATTTATGACTTTGAACGTAAAATAACGTTACATTGTAATGAAATTTACAGTTCAAAAAACATGTAATAGCGAAACGAACCAAAACGTAACCTATTTCGTTAATCCTGAATGGCCTGGTACATACGATGGAAGTGTGGAATGTCCAATTACAGTCCAGAAAGTAGATTCCAACATATGTCAGTACAGGTACGTTTAGTAAACTGGTTTAAACTGAAATTCAATAATGTTTGGCACCACAGTTTATTAAAAATATTAATGCATATCCATCACACCTCTCATTCAGGCTGGATTTCGAAGAGTTTACATTGGCTCAACCTGAGCCTGTGGACCACATTTGCGAGTCAGATGTATTCGTTGTCGCCGGAGGACGGCCAGTGCCCCCCATTTGTGGAGAAAATGCAGGACAACACAGTAAGTTGATATGATAAGCTAAAGATGAATGAATGATAAAAATAGCCAGCCATGCAATAAGATTTGCTTTACTAATTCGAGATGTCTAGCAAGAAAATTTGAGTACGGGATTAATTTCTGTAACTTTCCAATGAAAATATTTATCTTTGATAATAGTGTATGTTGATGCTGGACCAAGCAGTGGCAATATAAAAATCAACATTGTCACAAGTGGAGACTCTTATGCTAGAAAATGGCGCATTAAAGTTTCACAAATTCCATGTAACGCTCAATATAGAGCAGGAGATAGCTGTCTTCAGTATTTTACTTCGATGTCAGGCCGAATTAAAAGTTTTAATTATGGAGATCCCACAATGATGGGACCTGAATTTGGCATGCAGTTGTCGGCTCAAGAGTATACCGCTTGTATTCGAGCAGAAGAAGGATTTTGTGGAATTGTTTACGTTCCATGCAAAGACTCAGCCGAGCCCAGAGGTCCGTAAAAACTAAATTTAACTAGTTTAAATGCAATAAAAAATAAATTGCTTGCAAAATTAGATTTAAAAAATAATTGGGTTGGGATTACAGAGGCATTCCAAATCTCATCGACAAGTCAGAATTCTTCAATACCACAGCGAACAATGACTGGGGCTGAGCAGTGTCCATCAGATTGGGTAGGCATTGCTTGTGCCACCGACACGGGACGTGAGCTCCAGACGGATGGGTCATCTTGTGTGGATCGGGTTTGTGGAGGAACATTTACTTCCCTCTCGGGATCCACTTCTCATGCCCCGGTGTATTCTTTTAGTCGACCTTTTAACTTAAGGGTCCATTTCAATGACTTTGAAATGTCTGACCCTCGAGCTCCGGATGAAATGAACAGAGGATTTTGTCTTGACTTTGTACAGCAACCTTGTCCCCAGTCAGGTTGATGAAGCATTGACACCTTGCGTTTTAAATTTTACGCAGCACATGTCATTCCAAACATGCATGGTGGATGTTTATGAAATGTTATATATGCTATGTTATAATTTATTTTATAATTTATCTCATTATCTCATGTGCAGCAGCACGAAATAAAAATATTGAAAGCGTTATATATATGTATTTGCCATTTCAAACGTTCAGTTATTTACATCCCAAAATTTATGTGTACATCATATTTAAAACATATTATGCAAACAAAATAAAAATGCATCTGTGAATGTTGGTAGATCAAGTTATTTTCAATCATGGTTTTATTTATATCGCGTAATTCTTCGAAATAGACAGCTTATATGTACAAAAGTATATTATGAATTTACTCACATATTTGAATGGTACTTAAACCTGTAATTCCTCTTTACCAAATATTACAATCGTTGAGATTACTAAAACTATTCAGTATTAAATATTTTCTAAATTATACAATTTACACGCATCCTTGATGGCCAATGCATTATAAAAAATATACATGTATATTAAAATCACTTTGATGGGCACCTTTTGAATGGGTATACGTAATGACAAGATTTCATTTTAAATAGTATACGTACACTTATTTATTATTAATTAAATTTTTATAAATCGGTCAAAAATAAATATAATCTGCGCCGACGATACATGCATAGATAGTGGAAAACAAGTGTCTGTTTGCGGAAGACATGATTAAAATTGCCACGTAAATTAAAACGGATAAAAATCTGGTATTCAATTTACACTTATCTCAAAATATAAAATTAGCTTAAATTAAAAAATACTACAAATCGATCATTCATCATCAACACAATTAAAAAAAGACATGCGCTTGTATACTCAATAAAAAATTACGACTTCTAAATGGAGACTTGAACAGGAATGTGCATATACCAAAGTGGCTCAGTTCGTTAAATATTACAAGATAAGCTCAAACAGTCTTATTTGAAGTAAAATTATGAACTAAACCTCTTTCCCATTTAGTGTCCAACTGCTGCAGATTTCTTTGGTTCATCTTCGCGTTCAAATTGAGCCTCTTCAGTAGATCCCTTGAGTGCTGTGGTGGAGCTCAAGCCTTGTTGGATGACATTGGTTACAGAATCGAAATACCCAGTACCGACTTCCCTCTGGTGTTTCACGGCAGTGAATCCATGTGCATGAGCTGCAAATTCCTTTTCTTGCAGACCGACAAAGGCAGTCATGCCAGTTGATTTGTAATGACGGGCTAAATCGAACATGGAGTAGTTGAGGGCATGGAACCCAGCAAGGGTGATGAACTGGTATTTGTATCCCATCTTGGCAATATTCCTTTGGAATTCGGCAATGTCGGGATCAGACAAGTTCTTTCTCCAGTTGAAGCTAGGTGAACAGTTATACGCCAAGAGTTTTCCTGGGAAATGGGCGTGGATCGCATCAGCGAAGGCTTTGGCATAGGCAAGATTGGGGGTGGCGGTCTCGCACCACAGGAGATCAGCGTATGGAGCATAAGCAAGACCACGGCTGATGGACTGCTCGAGACCTGGGCGAGTACGGAAGTAGCCCTCTGGAGTCCTTTCTCCAGTGCAGAATTGTCTGTCGTTGGCGTCAACGTCAGAAGTGATGAGATTAGCGGCTTGAGCATCAGTACGAGCAATGAGTATAGTTGGAGTTCCGCACACGTCAGCAGCAAGACGAGCAGCGACGAGCTTGTCAACAGCCTCTCTTGTGGGGACGAGGACCTTGCCACCCATATGACCGCACTTTTTAGCAGCAGCCAATTGATCTTCAAAATGTACTCCAGAAGCACCAGCTTCAATCATTCCCCTCATGAGCTCATATGCGTTGAGTACGCCACCGAACCCAGCCTCAGCGTCGGCGACCATTGGGACGAACCAGTCATCGATTCCAGTTGTGTTTTCGACTCCCTCAAATTGCTCTGCGTGGTGGATTTGATCAGCACGCATTAAAGCTCTGTTGATGCTTTTTACCAAAGCTGGAACGGAGTTGGCTGGATATAAGGATTGGTCGGGATACATGTCTCCGGAAATGTTGGCATCAGCAGCAACTTGCCAGCCGGATACATAGATAGATTTCAAACCAGCTTTGACTTGTTGCATTGCTTGGTTTCCAGTGAGAGCTCCTAGGGCATTGATGTAATCTGATTCGTTGATTCCTTTCCAGAGCTTCTCAGCACCTTGCTTGGCCAAGCTGTATTCCATTTCAACGGAGCCACGAACACGCTCAACGTCAGCAGCGCTGTAGCGACGTTCAATCCCCTTCCAGCGAGGGTTTTCCGCCCAGTCACGTTCCAGATTTGCAATGCGCTCGGCAGACTTTTGTGGAATGGGACGCATGGTCACTTTGGAAGAGAACTGGCGCATGGTGTTCAGTTGGGCAGAGGACAAGCCAGTGCAGTTGAAGACGAGAAATTTCGTGTTATTCATCATTTTCTGTAAATTAAAAGAAGAGAGAACAAATTATATTATTTTTTTGCTATTCAAGTTTTAAAAAAATCGAATTTTAATTTTAAATATGAAATAACTTACCACAGTTTTAAATGACAACGGGCTAAACTTCAAAAAGGAAAGTTGGCTATTGTGATATTGTCTTTCTTCTCAATGTCTTTCGAAATGGCCTTCAACGTTTGGTTGTGAACTGAGAATAATGGAAAAATTCAAGTTTTTTTTAAAAATTCAATTGAATTCAAAAGATAAATCAAGTTTTGCTGAGATTTTTTCTCAGAATGATTTTTTCAAATATTTAGTTGTGTTACTGAAGAAGTAAAAGTGTACACTAAACCCTGAGGACGAAGCCTGCGCTTTTTATATGTGAGACTGACAACCACTGCCATGCCATGTCACATCGCGCATAACATAATATTATGTACAGGCAAACCAATTTGTAATACTCAACAACAAGCCATGCGAAGCTTGCTGGATTTTGTTGATCTCATTCAACCAAACCAGGGCTTATGTTGGTCTTTGTGCTTGTTTTCCTACTATAACTACTATTGCATATTGCCTCTGTAAGCTAGCTTTGCAAACTATACAACAACTATAGGAAATTTACTGTGTGGGTTAATAACAACAACCCCAAAAAATAAATGGAAAGAAAAACCTGAGGTGACGCAACGTGCAACACCTCTACAGCATAGCCACACGGGCAAATGTCAATATTTTGCACTTGAGAATCGTAAGAGAATATTTTTGTTTGGTGTTTTGACTGCGTGAGACCAACCCTCAAAATATTTCTTTTTTTGATAGGATGATTTGATAGAACACAAATTAATTGTGAAAAAACAAGAAAACAGAATAATTCGATTGAAAAAATAAGTTCGGGTAAAGTCCACAATAAAATCTTTGAAACTTATTTGCACTTATTTTGAAATTTAAATTGCTTATTGTACATACCTGTTAGAAGATGGGCTAAAAAGTTTCACTGTTGAATGATCTGTTTCTGATGTCTCAGAGTAATAGCTGAATAAATTCAAAGAGTGAATATGTAAAATAGTATAACTGGTTAAAATGTCAACTGAAGACTGCTCGTTAGTTAACTGGTCTACTGAAATTGTAGGAATGAACTGAATTTGGGTATTGCAAAGACGTTATATATTGGCTTTTTTAGGCATCTCAAGATTGCATTTAATGCATTTAGTTATATATGTGATGGGATATATATGTGTATGAATATATAATATGAACGCAGTGGAAAATAGCTGATGAAACTCAAATGTATTGTCTTGTATGTAAAGTGGCTTTCCTTGCACGTAAAATAATATCTATTGTTAATTGTCTCCTAAATATACATTCATTTATCTGTTGTATGCGATATCAGCATGCACATGTACATATTTTATCGTGTATAATGACGATGAGTAAAAAATGCAATGGGGTAAAAAAAGTTACATTCCAATCCCAATTAGCCATTTATAAGTAAAAAATGCATACATGTCTATGTCTGTGCATTTTTTATCTGGAAAGCCAGGCCTTTGACATTTGAGGGTTTTACTGGCCATTGGTTAAGGGTACCTGAATGTGGCACAATTATATTGTATGCAGTCCCATAATCACAGAAGCCCACGTATATCATCGACTGTGACAATGTAAGGAATTTCCAAAGGTCCAGCATGCGAAAATGCATTGAATCTTAGAAATGCCACTTATCATCAATGCATTCAGGTCCAGGTACAATAATGCCGCATTCAAGTAGCTAAAAATGGGAGCGAATTTGTGTGTACTGATCACAATGAGATATGATTGGGTTCAGTCTTCAGCTCAAAGTTTAACTTGATATGGGATATTTTTCGGTGAACTTTGGACACGAGACTCTGGTAAGGCTGTTGTCAATGTTTATTTGCATGGATGCTCATCATAAAAAACTATTTCAATGAAGAGAACGCAAAGGCTAGCTTACATATCTATGGGCCATATAATATACACACTTGCACACAATGCTTCATATTACCAGACAAAAAACATCAACAACTATATATTTAAATGGTTTAGTCCAATTTTTACCTAAACGGCATAACTTCTTCCTTGGTGCCAAGTGCCAAAGACCAAATTAACTGTTCACGAAAAAGCAGAAGCATTTTTTTATGAAAAGAACTGGATAAATGCAGCCAAGTGGCAGGATCAACAAGTATGCTAAGCTTATATTAAAAAGGTGCATTCAATCGCTTCAAATTTATTTACAACTAATTAATTGATTTGATTCATAGTCAAAGTTCCAAAGGTCGTTTTCCAAAAATGAGAAATGAAGTGGATAATTTTTACTATATAAAATTCTAACTACTAACCATCCAAAATGAGTTATCATGCCATTTATAGTTATTTCTTCCTACGTACCAAACCAACGTTATGTTGGCCGGTGGTCAAGATGTAATTGAAAGAATTGTAATATAATCAAATCGACACGTCCAAACTCCACTTATTCATAAGCAGTATTTTCCAGATTTCATTCGATATAGTTTACTGGAATCCCTGGAAAGCATATAATTATATATTATATTACATACAAAGTCTACTCATGTGACAGGATCATATACCATTGTACGTTTTTATTTTTCGCATGTCGCACGTTACATGTTGCAATCAAATTGCCTGATTGAACTGATGAGTAGTCTAAAGTGTTTAGTACATTCACTATTAAGAAAAATACGAGAAAAACAAGCCCTCGTGACGACATAGTCCAGAGGTTCACCGAGCGGAGAACGATGGAGGAGTGGCGCATGACGTGAGAGCCAAACTGCGACTTTACTGGCTGGAATAGTGGGCCGTGTCAAATCATCGACTTGTTTATGATTATGATTTAATTTGTTTACTTTACTTGTTGTTAGCCACGGAACTCTCTTGAAGTGGAACTATTTTGGAACCTGCACAATCCAAAAAGATGTTTTTGGACTTTGACTTGTTGAAGGCCACAATAAGAAAAATAGGATTGTGTAAAAGCGCCGTGTGATGCCACAAAATAAAATGCATTGATAATTTTTGGCAGATTTCGCAACATTTATGGATCGTTCGTTCGATGGACTTTTATTCATTAAGATAAGCTGGGTTTATTGCGAGATGTGAGATTATGTATGGGCTTACATGAATCTATAGATCTTCATGTTTTTATCCGATTTTCCTTGTGCAAAAAGGGGCAAATAAGTTTTGGGTTGTTTTGCATTTTGTCATTTCTCATGTGCTTTTTAATATTGAAGTACTCTCCCACTTTTTATAGTGAATTCGACCAATCATAATTCGCAAAAGAAGTCGCATGATAAGAACAAAGCGTTTGCAAAGTAGGATTAGTTTTAAAATTAAGAAAATATTTTTAGTAGAAAGTTCGACGCATTTAAACTTTGATCACGAGATGAACCTTGTCACGTATTCGAGTTCGTAGATCAATAAATATCGTTACCGTAATATGTTTACTGTCTTCAAAACGTTGACAAAATTATAGTGTAATTGCTTTTACCACAAGTAACTTCATTCATTTAAATGGTAAATAAAATATCGAGAATAAAGAGTAAAATTACATGTATTTTTTTCTTTCCATCTTTAGACGGCTGCAAACTAGTTTTGTCCAGTACTGACTGACATACTGATTGGCTGTACATTATATTTAGATTTTTAAATGTAGAAAAATTAGTGTTTCATGAAGAAGAATTGGATTCGTAAAAATGAATCACTAAAGCTTAAAGCAACGCCAACAATCTCTTCAATAATTAACTCTTCTTATCTCGAGACGGCGTCAAATATGGATTTAGTCAAGTCAGTAAAAACTAAGGTGTATTATTTTCGAGATTTCATTTGGTTCATTTTCTTGAGCTTTCTGGCTCCAGCTTACTTGTTAGAAGATAATCCGCGTACTTATTTTTTTACTAATTATACTAGCATGTATGAAACTTTGTTGCATAAGATGTCAAAAGAACCGTAAAGAGTATCCATTTATGTATCATTTTAGCTTTAAAGAAGACGCGACCAGATTAAAAATAGGTTCTATCAGTTTCTGTGTAATTTTCCACGAGATATTTCCAGTTTAAACTTCTTGGGGGCAATGATTGGCTGGAATTTATGTTTGTGTGTTGGTGTCCAACCGGAATTTCTTGGTTTATTGAAATTACCTAGAAATCTAAACTAAATACATACATAGTATGATGCATTTGAACCTTGGTTGGCTTGACTGGTGGTAGGTGTATTTTCATTCGAAAAAAATCTTGGTGTCAATATACAATATACAATATACCATTACTTGTGAATTTAGCTGATGAAATTTAGGGATATGATTTGTCAGAATATGTGCTTGTTGGAAAAACCGTAAAATTTATCCATAAAACTAAGAATAGTGAATAGTAAAACGGAATCTTTCGTAACACGTGTAAAGTATAGCATTTCTTTTTGACATTTGTTTTTTCCTGTCGTGTAATCATCATCACATTACTTCTTCCTCTTTTATTCAGCATCATCAGAAAGGTATTTTGATTTTGTGCCTATGTGTCACATAGTCACATTTCATATTTGTCATACGACCATATGGCTTAAGTCTATTACTCATATACCACAATGCCTCTTCAATAAAATAAAACTGGAAATAACCAGATAAAACTCAATATATTTGGATTATGGTGACAGAGGCAGACTAATAACGACTTGAATGTGCCATTATACAATCTTTATTTCAGCATAAAACAAAAGACAATCAAGAAAGTTGTTTACGATATCAGTCTCTCACTCCCATTGAATTTCGATGTATGCATGTTTTATTACTTGAGAAAATAGCGCAGACAAAGATAATTAAGAATGGCACCAGTAAAAATATAACACTCGATAACTGGTTATGAGTGGATTGTTAGCCGGATTTGTGTAAAAATTTAGCATCCATTAAACATACGATACGATTGTGATAGAAAAGAAGGTATGCAAAGAATGAAAAGATCGTTAACCCAAATCAATAAAAACTAACGATTTGATCAACAGTTAATTTTTATCGTATCATATTTGTCTCCAAGATTCGTAGGAAATGAAAATGACGATGCAAACCAAGTTGACAACTTGCAAATAGTGGTTGAACTGCTTATGTCAACTGCGTTGCAGACAGTGATGTAGCTAGATACCAGACCAAAGGTGTTTATTGTTATGAAAGAGTCAGATATGAATGCAAATTCAAAATATAATGTATAATGATAAACGAATTAGTAATAATAACTATATGAATCATGAATCTTTTTGTGCAATGCATCATACACTTTGTGCATTTTCTAGAAACCAAAGTTAATAACCCTTTAGTAATACCTATACAATTTATGCGCGTTCAAGCCTTTCGATCTATATTTTAACAAGTAATATATTTTCAATTTTGCAGGACGATCTACCTTTCTATTCGATAGTCCAGTTCTGTTACATATTTTAATCACTTGATATAAAAAAGCAGAAAATGTACAGTGCAGTGGCCAGTGATGCAGTCTAGCCATGCTTCCTGTGTTTTAATTACCTGCTCTCGATATTCGAAATTAAATTTTACCCATGTTGTTTTAATAATCAGTGCATCCAGTTTATGCACATTCGTTTTCATTAAATTATATATATTTTTGTCTTCAACTTTCTGGCAACCAGGATATTTAAAATAAAACAAACTATTAACCCAAAAAATGCCAATAATATAAACAAATTCATTTGGCTAACACATGTAACTCTATCATGCAAGGCTAAGGGTTGAGCTTAACTGCAATTTGATAAAATAAGGCACTTTTGAGTTTTTGGAAATTTTCCGCAGAGTAAAAGGGTACATTCTTAAAACCTTTGGTCATTGTCATCACTCATCACATCAGTCATCACACTCATGTACATGTACACGTTCCATTTTCATGCGTCCCTTAAGGAAAAGTAAACTATTGGCTGTTGTAAAAGGTATGGTTTGCTTGTATATAAATATCCAGTTCAAAAAATTCTTAAAACCTTATGGAAAATTCCATGAACATCTAGAATGATAAAGATCACCGGGTGAAACATTAAATCAGTTCCCCACACACGTGTGTGTATATTACAACAATACTTTCCAGATGCAGACGTTTTCATTAAAAATAGATTTTGGTTTTATGAAATCATGCATTTGTTTTTGTTATTTGGTAACTTTGAAAGATTTGCGCAGCCAAGTTCGTTTCTTGTTTTCTTTAAAACTGCGTGGAATTTCATTGTTTGTGGGATATTTGCAGGGCATTGTAGACAGTAGACATTCTATACGCAATTACGCACTTAATGAAAACCTTACCGAAAGCAAGTTTTTTTGCGACCTCTTTTATTGCTTTGAATTTATTGCATTCTACACCTTGTTCTACAGCCAATCATGCAAGATAGAATATGTTTGTAAACAAAAATTGGACTTTGCCCTTTGAATGGTTTTGTTGTGATCAGAAGAGCGCAAAGTCCGTGCAAAGCTTGTCGCCTCGCTTCTTTGCCACATTGCCACTTGAAAATGGACTAACTGGTCAAGCCAGAGTCTGGAACGAATGAATAGATTATATCTATATACATACATTATATACATCTATATTCTGTACTTTTTTGAAATTACAAAGTTCTCTGTATCTTTAAGTATGTATGTTTGTCTGTAAACATTTGCGTCGTATTTCGAATTGGCGTGCAAAATTCCAGATGGGTATTTTTGGATTTGACAATTCACAACTCAAGCTCATTAAAACCCACATTTTAAAACATCTACAAATCTATCTACTATTTCTGTCTAGCCGAACGCGTAATTAAATGTAAAACAGACATTCGTGAGGTTGCGATTGCGTATTGCATCCACCGCAACATCACCTATCCTTTCGTTCATCAACTAAATAAAGTGACCTTTTAAGTTAATACCATTTTCTAACTTCTTGTATTAGTAAATTCAGAGCATAGAAGATGACATTCATTACACGAGATGAGAAAATCGTTACAACTAACCAAACAATTTTCAGAGAACCAGATTAAAACATTTTTACTTACTTTAATTCAGCAAAAGTCATCAGGATTAACTTTATTCGAGACTTTTGACCTTTGTATCACCAACCAAAAAAAAACCTGCATAAAAGAATTTTTTATTCAATCAAGTACTTCATTCCGTACAAATAATGCATCTTTGACGCTCAGCAGTAATGACTAAAAAAAAGGCTAACGTAATCATCACTGGGAGGAAAAATTGAAAGAACACTACAGCACAAGCATGGTTATTTTAATCGATTTGCATTACGTCAAAAACCTTGTCATATAATTAGTTTATAATTACTTTCGCAAAATGTAATTTCGAAATTGTTCGATGATGGTTCAAAAGTTCACAAAGCCACACGTATAGAATAAAAATACAACAGACTAATTATGAATAATTATTGGATAACAAATACACAGCATTATGATTTCCAGCAGTATACAAGTTATGAGAAAATTAATGTAAAATTTCGTTACAATTTTATAAATTCATTCGTTCCGAGTTGATCCTGTCATCCTTGGTTTGTGTTGTGACTGTCCATTATCATGCGGATGTATTTTGTACTCAGACTCGATTGTTTATAAAACCCGTATTCATATTTGACCGATGGACTTTGATCTTGGACTTTGAATGGAGCACAACAATGAAAAAAAATGTAATGTAACTGTTTGGTGTATTATGCAAGCACAAACGTATAAAGAGTTGACAGTTGACACCCTCGAATTTAGTTTGTTTGGTAAGCTTGTTGCCTGTTTTATTTGTTTTTCTCTCTTGCCAAATATTCTGTTAGGGAATGTACGTCATCACTGCACGAGGCAGTGTGAATGTGAATGCGATTAAAAAGTTGACTTTTCCTTAAAAATAGAATGGATAACAGATTGTGAAATGACAATATTGAGAAAAAAGTATTCAAATGTTTACTCCATAAAACCATCTCTGATCATAAAAATAAAAATAAGCATAGTTTTTTTTTACTTTCAAAAATAAAAAAAACTCATTGGTTAATTGGGTTGCTTTTTCAAAATGATGAATGAGGAAAGTCAGATTAACGCTCCTGCGTGTCTAAAATTTAATTTTTCTACTTACATAAATGCTACTAAATTGTTTCATGAAATGTTTCATGAACACACTACTTTCTTTCTTGCTGTGTACTTTAAGCTTCTCAGAACAAATATTCAAAGATATTTTAATTTTCCTTACTTGGAAGGTGGGTAATACTGCGCATCGTTATTTAACGGGCTCATAGGTCAATTTTATAATGTTACAAAATATACAGATCAATTATTTTTGGAGAGGGAACGCCGCGTGGTGTGACATAACACATCATCGGTTAAAAAATAGCATCGTGCATGCATGTTTTAGGTGGTGTTTGATTGGATGATGAATAAAACTCGTTTAAATACACGAATTTGCGCATAAACTTGTATTTGTATAGCACTAATCTTCCAGCATCTTACAAACCTGTTTAATTTATTTTAAATATTTGCTCTTTTGTTTTGATTGTCTACTTTTTAAGGTAGTAAGACAAATATTATTTAAATGCTTAAAAATACTAATCTTTAACAATATATGATGAAAACTAGCAAATATTTTTTTAGAGATATCCCGAGTAACACGCAGAATTCGATTCGAATTCTATTTCTATTCCTCAAAAAACATTCTAAATTAATACGGTTTTGTCGCCCGACCTCCATTCGATCAGAATGCTGCTCTTAGATGCTCATTAGAAGCGCTAGTGCGAATTACAGAATATTATTAGAATGAAAATAGAATTCCCGGCGAATTCTGTTTAGTCTCTCGACTTCACTAAGAATTCAAACAGAACGTTTTTAGTACAGTGTACATTCGCCTGCGGAACATATTTCGAATTAAATAAGAATACGATGCAATGATTATGGAAAATGCCAAAACAATTAAAAAGCAGGTGTAACAATTCACGTTCAATTTTTATTGACTTACTACATGTTACTCATTTTAATAACATCTTTAACTAACAAGTAAGGGAATACATATGAAGAAATTCTTGACGGGTTAACATACATACTTAAGTAAGATATCATTAGAGTTAACATCTCTACTTATGGGATTCGATATATTTTCTGCCTTGTATATACCAACCTCTCTACATTCCCCACCACTACTTAAAACTTTTGTACTAGATCTAGGAGTTCTTAATAGTGTTCTTGGGTCTTTCGGCAAGTTACTAAATTCATCATATGGTTTTAGATAACCTAGAATATCTTTTAATGCTACATGGCTTATATTATGTTTTAGTGACCAAGAACTAAGAAATTCATTAATATTATCTCGTGCACTTAATTCTTTACCATTTTCAGTATCACTATTATCAGAAAAATCAAAGTTTGGTTTAAAGGTACTAACTTCACTAACGACAAGAGGGACAGGACTTAAACCAGTTTCTGTATCTAAAATACTGCTATCAACTACCCTACAACTGCTACTTTCTCTAATGAACTTTAACTCTGATTGAACTATTATTGCTCTCGTACGCCGTTGGGAAGTGCGTCGTGAATCCTTCATTCTGATTGTTGAACGGTTGATGCGACTCCAGTGGGCGATACTTTGACTGACACGTTTTTCAAATACTTCTTGATAAATTCTTCAATTTCAGCGTTTGTAGTCTTGTCTGCTCCCTTCGTACGACGAACAGTTTCTGAAGAAAAAAAGTTCCCCGTAAAAGAATGCTTTTAGTTTTAAAAAAGTTATATGGAAGCCTTTTAAAATATACTCTTACCAAAAATTAATGCTAAAATAGAGGTTCCACGAAAACCATCCACTGATTTCTTTCCTTTTCCAGTCAAGCTTAATTTCTGCGGTACTGTTTTGCAAAATAGGTTGTTCAAAATGTTATTTGTAGTGTCACGCGGATCTTTACCACCTAACAAGGCTAGACGTAGTGCCTGCAACAAACCAAATTGTTTCATTATTTTAAAATTATTTAAATTTATCTTTTACACATAAAACGTTGTTGATATTTGAATAATTTTTATTTTACCAAGTTTCCAAAATTATTTTGATTTTCCAGCCAGGTCCGTAGCTCCGCAAAATCTTCTAGTGTGGTCACAGGTAATTTGAATTCTATTTCCTTTAATTCTACTGTGTTGACTCGTGCGGTTTCATTGAGAAGGTTTGCAACGCTATTTTCAGGGTTGACAAGCCTCGTAATTACAACTTCCTGAAATCCTTGCACAAAAAGAATAAAAAACCCATGCTTCTTGTGAAGAAATTATTGGACTGGTTTACCTAATTGATTTATAAAATATTCCAAGCTCATTTTCGTTGTCACTGTTCTGCCGCTGCACTTCCGTTTTTAAAGAGTAGATTTCTTGAAATAAGGTTTCTAGGGTTACAGGTGGTGAGCAGTTTATTGAAGGGCCTGATAATGAACTTGAAGCCTTGGTGAATTCATTACGCTTGGATGGTTGTGCTTGCAAAATTTCAAAAACACATCATTAATATAATGCACATCCTCACATCAGATCTAATCTCATTAATCTCAATATTTTTAGTTAAGTAGATGGTGCCTACCTTTTGGCAGGTTTCTCGTTCCCGATCTCTCATTTAGCACGAAAAGTTGACTAATCGTGACATGTTCAGGTTGACTTATCTGAAAACTTGGAATGGCTAGAGCGGAGGAAACTGCAGTGTCCAGTGATGAATCAGACGAAGATGGGGAGCACGATCGCAATCTTTTACGGTTCGCTTTGAATTGACCTACATGTGACCTTAGGGGTTGGCTTGGTCGTCGGTGTGATGAGGAGTGTCTTCAGTTGCAGATTTCAAGTTGGATGTGTACTGTCCGTCCTCTCTCTTCTTAATTACTTTCTCATAGGTGTCTGAGTTCAAAAAAACATCGGCGTTATCATAATTGCTAAGGAATTAATTTTTCACCTTTGAAAATTACGATTAAAATCGCACAAGGTAAAACTAATTTTAATTACTTACCGCACCGCTTTAGTAATCTACACTGGTAAACGGTCCAAATAATGGTTGAGTCGGGATCTGATTGTGAATCCGCGTGATTTATAATTAATATTTTCAATCGAGTCCCAATACTTGGCCAGTAACAAGACAGATTTTCATTAAGTAGCCACTGTACGGAAACTACCTCAACCGAACGGTCATCTGGAAATTCAACCACTGCAAACAGTTTTGTTGACGCCATATTTTTTAAGTTAAAACAATTTTGTCTATCTTAATTCCAAAAAAACTAGAAGAGCAAAATGATTTACACAAAAAAAATCTGATGAAATGTTTGCTTGCTTGCTCACAAGATCTAAATGCAATTTTACTGCAATTTGTGCGGTGGAAAATCCCGCGTTTTTGTGTGTTGGCAGAAGTTTACCCCACAAACTTTTTGAGACTTTCCGTATGTGAATAGAATCTAGTTAGAATTCGATGAATGGATTTAGTTTGCACTTTCGCTTGGAGTACCTAAATCGAATACTTTGTGAATGCTGGAATTTGAATTTAAAAAGACTATTACAGTATAACATAAACTGAATCGCTACTGATTCCATATAGATTCCTTTGAATGGAAAAAACCTTCCCGCATGTAAATAGAATGTTGGGAACCTATTTCGACCATTTTTCGAATCCGCGTGTTACTCGGGATACAATGCAAATGGGAGACAATTTCCTAAATGATGGTAGTTCATTTCGGTAGAATTCGTATTGGTGCTGCTAGTTT
>JAQIWN010000972.1:0-24359 GCA_034699025.1 Entomobrya cf. arborea Gr-Col-00668
ACAAGTATAAATGGCCAAAAAATAATCAATAGTTCGAGATTTATTATTGTAAAACGACACTACTAGGCCCAAGCTTTTCGTCTTGAAATTCGTATTTTTTCTTTACATTATTTTCACTTCAAGAAGACCTCCTTTAATTCTTAACTTGTTTCTCCCTACTCTTTCGCTACAACGTAGCTAGTTTTTAGATTTGAAATAAAGGTATGATATTGTGTATTAATTTCATATCTCATTACTTCTCATTATGTAGGGTGCTTAATTCGGACGTTCATGTTTCGTCACTTGTAACATGTATCAAAACCATACACAGTTTTGCTAGAAGAACAGCAGCCGAAAAAGTCAAGTTATTAGCTTTTTCGCTTTTTAGTTAAATAAAAATATCAAGATTGAGAGGTTTTTTATCATTGCCCTTGTAACTTCTAACGATCAATTAAGCGTATGGTATTACTTTCCATGATTAACAAGTTCATGTTGCAAGTTTGTAATCTCAGCAAAAACTGAGAACTTAAGCTTTCAAAATGAATGAAACAGAAGGAGGCAAGTCATTTAAAGCATTTGCATAGCATTTGGTCAATATTCCGTTTTGTCATTGTTCAAATTGGGGATTCTTTCCTTTTGGTCAAAGGTTTTTTTTAGATCTTTTCCATTTTATATTTGGTTATTTGGTCCAAATTCCTAGGACCAGACCAACAACAGGAGCAAAATCGTTTGAAGTAATCAATTTGTAGGTATTAAACTGATTACTTGTATGTATTTTTTTTAAATAGTCTAGCAATTTACTTTTCTAGAGCAAACATGCAAATAGAAAAACAATCGCTAGTATTCCACTTTTATTACAATTTCATAAAATACACATACAATTTACGAACAAACATAACATTTTTTTTTGGTTTCTGTATTTAAATGTGGCAAGCCTTTTATTTAGTATCTTCCGATATGACAACTTGTGATCATGATATATTCCCTATTTGACCCTATTCGTTCAGAATGTTGGAAATTTCCATGACTTTTTATCTTCCTGTCTGTCTACTTTGTCACCAAACCAAGTCACCACCATCATCAAAGTAATATCTAGAACTGGTGCTGCAATTGATTGATATCATTTTTAACATTAAATAACATATCTGATGGCCTGTCGTCACAAGCACGTTTACTGACATAGTTGTGACTGTTGTACTAACTTTGTTCTCAAAATACATACTAGGATTTAGTGTGTGGCAGCAGTTGATCGTGTTTTTATACTTTCACCATACCAGCAGCACGATTGTAACTGAATGATAATAAGTAACACATACAGTCACCGTCATCATTTCCGCAGCGGAGCGATTTAACTGTGGACCACAAAAAGCGATTACTTCGATGTTCGGTCATCTGCAAGTGTGTTTAGCTTGTAGGCCCACTTGATAGATGATGGCTTATGCGGAAATACGGTCTTTTCATGCTAAATATTACATGCTAAATGGTACGAACGAGCAAAAAAAGAAGTCATGCAATAAGGATCCCCGCATTGCTTTATGGAAAAAATACAGGATATTCCGGTTAAACACGCTTAATTCGTACCGTGCTTTATGTACGCAAATCAATTTTACAGTTTTATGTGATCCCAATGGAATATTTTTGTCCAAAGTGAAAAATACATTTTGTATGGCGTGTTTACTGTCCATTTTACTATCTTCAAATTTCAGGCAGGGCAGGAAGGAAAACTATATTATTACGGGATGGGATGGGGCAGGCGAGGATATCACTAGAGGAGGCTTTACGAGATACGGGTGGGTTGATGTGAAACTAAAAAAACTATTTTGTATGAGCAAGAGGGGAATAAAAAAGTTTAAAAAAACACTTAACAAACAGCAGCACTATTTGATTAAAATCCTCCCTTTGATGTTCATTATCATTACAAAGATGATGATGATGACTGCTGATAATTCCTTTATAAATTCTTCGCACAAAATATTACAAATGCACAGGCTGTTCTACCATTTACAATAAACATTTGAATGAATATGCCCTTATTAATATACATGTCCCATGCATCAGTAATAAACTGAAACGGACATGGTTTTCCCCTTGTTGTTGTTTTTCCTTTAGCGTAGTATGGTATTTACTGGAAAAATATCCAGCTTTTACTCTTCCAATGTGCATGATGTTGGTAAGTTCATATTGTAGGTAAGATGAACGTGATGTGATAATGCCTTACATTTTATACTTGTGCAAAACGAGCACTATGCAATACATAATTTACTCATAATAAGCATTAAAATTCATCAGATCGTGCAAGGAGCCGAAAACTCTCATGAAGAGCAAGAGAGTCTGAAAGAGTAGAATGTGAGTGAGTGGTGCTTTATTTTTCAGGAGAAGAGATACCAACACACACACCACTGCCACCACGTTTTCTTTTTCATGCCTTCCTGCCATATTTTATACATAGCTTTCTCTAGCTTTCTCTACATACACATCTAAAAAATACATAAGGTCTCCATCAAAAAAGGAATTATGATGTGACTTACAAGTGTATTTACACATATGATGATCACGAGAAAGGATAGTCTCTTACTTTTTTGCATCTATTCCTGGTACTTATGAATGTCATACAATTTGAAACAGAAAAGTAACTGGGAGAAAGGGAGCAGAGACTAACAAGAGATAGAGGCAAACAAGGATGTGATGAGGCTGCAGGTATTTCCTGTACGAAATGAACTCATATCCTGTTTTCTGGAAACTAAATTAGAGGACCATGGAGAAAAAGAGCATTCCATTCCGTGTCTTTCTCTTTCTCTACCTCACTTTCTCTCTCTTTCTATTGCTTAAAAGGTTTTCATACCTTAACAAAAATGATGATGATAATATAGCGATAGGTACACAAAATCAAATAACTTGGCTCTTTGGATCCGTCTACACATTTTAAAGGAAGTTTATCCTATTTCCAAAGATTGAATGAATGTTAAATATTTATGGAAAAGGAGCTTAGATATTCTGTTGCTGTTAAATGTACATAAATAAGTAGGGTTATCATTAGGAGAAAAGTAAGCAGATTTGCTTTGGTTATTTACTTACCACATCTATGAGCTGCGACAGCTTGAGCTTAATTTTGACAGTGAGTGCATCCGTGACATTGACAACAGGACGCACAAGTTTGTTGTAATTTGAGAGGAGATCATCGTACAGTCGTTTAGCGTCCGGATTCCCCGTAGAGCCTGAGTCGAAACGAGAACACAACAGAATTAAACATAAAATCCTTTGGTATTTTTCAAAATGGCTGCGCAATCTCATTTTTTAACTGGTGAAATTTTAAAAATTGTTCCTAATTTCACAAAAAATAGGATATCAACACCACCAATAAAACGATAATCACGAGGGAAACTTTCACTTGATATTACTATCAATTATGTAATATGCAGACTAATGTATATTTTCAAAATGCGCATGAGTAACTATTTAGAGCTAATAGCCCATGGGGCTCACTATGAAGACAGTGATGATCGTGGTTCGGTATACTTAGCTCTACACTGGGTTGTAATAACAACATTGTGTGTTTGAAGCACGTGTGCATTTGGCAAAGAACCGACATTTTTTGTCCGCTTTCCATAAATTCAATCTATTATCCAGTCACTTTTCCATTACCAAGCCGAATTGTATTATACCAAAATTCTGGGATCCTTTAACAGCGAAAATATTGTGTTTGTATAACGTTATATGAAGAAAGCAAACAATTCTGCTGTCGCTACTGATGATGATGATATTGATGGAAAAAGAATCTGTTCATATCTTTTCTTGGAAACTCACGTCGAGATTAAATTGAGCAAGGCAAACATAGCAACAATAAACAAACTTCCACCCAAAAACCAGCAATGAACAAAGAAAATAAAATCCGAACTTTGATGTTTTTTAAAGAATGACAATTGAATATCAACGAAAATCTAAACAAGAGTAAACAGAGTAATTGCAAAATGTGTGTTTATGAAAGGCTTTTCCTCCAATAACTGTACAAAGTTGTACAACACTTCACTCGCATGCTTCGTGAAGGTCGACCCTTAGTATTAAATTTTTTCTTGATCTTGTACTTCTCAGGAACATTTCCTCTCTGCCTGGTAGCTACTTTATGACTGAAGTGAAAATATGGATGAAACAGGAACAATACAAGAGAGGAACAAGAGCCGCTTCAACAACTCACTCTCTTTTTCTCTGTCAGTGTGTCTGTATGAGTTGTTGTTGGTTGATGTGAGCTGAGTGAGTAGTTGAGACTGGCTCTAAATGAATAAAATGATGTAGGCAGTAAAAAGTAAGTATTTTGCTGTGTCTCGATGTATTTATTTTTGCAGTGGCAGCAGAAGCACAAAGAATGTAGTAGAAAGGCTGACACCCAAACCAAGCGGGATGTTGATCCCAAGGGACTTTTCCTCCAACTGGAGGGTCAACGGGCACCGTACTGAGTTGAAGAGGAGCAGCATTAAAAAAAGATGCAAGAGAGGAATTTGTGTCTGCTGAGCCTTTTGCAGAGTAGTGAGCTACTGCTGCTGCTACTGATTCTTTTCCAAACGACAAGGACGAAAGGGGAAATGGAAGGAAAGGAAAAAAGACTGCAAGGCAAGAGCAAACGGTGTGGCAGAGAGAGAGAGAGAGAGAGAGAGAGAGAAACGTGGAAAATGTTTCCAGCAATAATGGTGATGATGCTGATGAGAAGGAAGATGAGTGTGTGGCGTTGAGCAAAAATGTGGTCGTTGCTGCGGTCCTGTGATTCTTTCAGCTTTTCATTTGAACTTCTATCATTCAATGTATATCCTATTCTTCCAGACATACATTTACTTATTTCCATATACCTAGCACATGGGAAATGCATTCATGTGTGATGAAATCTTTTTAAGCCTTTTTTCATATCCACAACCTCACTAATACACAATTCACATTTTTACGATACACAATATACTATGCATATTTCTATGTACATATACATATCTATGATTATAGCATACATACAACAATAACGGATCTCACTTTCTTTCAACTGTTTCCTGCATTTTCCTCTATTCAAAAAAAGCATCCGCAATGGTGGGTGTATGAACGGCTATTTTATGTGCGCTACCCTTTTTATTCCTACATTTTTCTCTGTTTTTTTTTCTTTTCCACCAATTCCTTCTTGAATTGCAATCCTCAAAGAAATGCGTGTGCGATTAGCATACACTGATATATTTGCATTTTTACATTGTATTAGCACACTCGTGCAAAGCATACTATATGCCCAGGAAAAACGTTAAGTACAGGTATTTTACCCTATCGCCTTGTTAAAAACTCTTTCAACTAGCTTCTCTCTTTCTCTTTGCTGAAACAGTTTTATAAAAGTGAGCATGTCACTATTACCATTCCACCATCTGAAGCGTAAGCAGAAAAAACCGAGGATCACTGTTTTTGCTCGTTCTTTTCTCTCTTGGCGCTGATAGAAAAAAATAAGAATACGAAAAAAAGACAGTAAGGCAAGCGTCAAGGAGAGGAGAACAAGTCCCCCACTCATCATCATCCAGGATAACAAGAATGTTCAAGCTAGTTTTATTTGCCTGTGCATAGAATAGAGATGCTACAAAGTTAACTGGCTGGCGGAATATATATTTTTCAATGCTCCAGGAGAAAAACGCGTATTCAATGGAAACAGGTGAAAATGCTACCTCTGCGATGGTTGTTGGGTGTACAAGAAACCAGTATAATATCTAACATGACTAACTTTTTTTCTTTCTATAATCCATTTTTTATTCCGTCTGTCTCACTCCTTTTTTCCGTTTTAAAAAAAAAAACTTTGCAATGTATATGCAGTTTGTGTGTAACTGTACTCATATATCGCTGTGAAAAAGGTAGTAGAAAAACTAATGTTACAAAAAAATATCGCTATGGGGCCAGCATTGTTACCGATGGAAGTATTCTACTCATATATGTATAATATGTATGTGGAGTGCTCGAGCATTTTCTTCTTTCCGTTGGCAAAGCCAGCTGTAACTGAAATTGAAGCGAGAAAGAAAGAGTGATAGTTACATGTTATGTAAGCATCTAGGGAAAGTGTATAGAGAAAATGGAAGAGGGAAAAGAGAAAATGTACATTGTACAAGTTGAAAATAGGCTCAATTCGAGAGGGAGAGAGGCTGTGACTCTACAGAGGAATTTCTACCGACAACAACATGCCGTAGCCATTTTGCCCATACCCTCATCTATCATTCTGAAAACATCCACACTTTCGCTCTCTCTCCCTCTCATCTTCATCTCTCCGATTCGAGTACTGTAAAAGAGGTAGATACGAACTACCATTGCACTCTAAAGTTTATATGCATAAACTACTACATAGACATTCTAGATCATCATCAACAACGCAGTTGTCTTCATGTTACAAATAGCAGTAATGGTAGAAAATCATCATGGTCGTTCTTGTTACCTAGTTTTAATGTGATATGCGATGATGATAAATAAATGAAGACGAGTTGTACTTTCTGCCTTTTTGACTAAGTGAACGAGAGGCTTGAATCTCTCCTTTCTTTTGTGCAGTCACAATAAACTGCTCGTTGTATGCATACTTTGTTCGGGTTAATGAGATGTCTCATCAAATAAAACCATCTACCAATTAAATACTTTATTTGTACACAATGTGAGGCGACAATGATGATAATGATGTGGTGGTTGAATCATTGTTTTCTCACTGCAACTTTCAACACCAGATGAGTCATTGTTGGCATAGTAATACAATGATAATCAATCGACCGATCCAACGTTTCACCTCATTACGTGTCAAAGTAGATTTTGGTTTAAAAAACACATATTTTACCACCCACGGCGTATGGCATAGACAGACACTGTCCTTTATGTTCATTAATTATATTAGCAACTGTAATTTGCATGCTCTGCAGTACTCTTTCCAGTAAAAATGTATAAAACACGTCAAATTTTTATGCTGATCAATACTCTTCCGTTTGTGGGTTGTTCTTTAATTTACAATAACTATGTAGACAGTTTGTTGGTACATCCAATTTGGAACTGTGACTTGCATAGACAAAGTTTGACAAAAAATACTGCTGAAAACACATTTACCATTATGGTGATTTTTTGCTTTAAAATGTATAGCTAATACAAAACGCATGTCAGCTCATGTAACAATAAAAAAACCTGGTTAAAAAATATAACTGCACAGTTTGTAGAATTGTAAAGAAATCTCGTGAGTAATAATTAGCAGTAATTGCACTTTATTTTGGAGGGCAAAATTTGATTATCTTTTTGGTAAAATAAAAAAGTCATGTTTCATCATCATTAAAAGTCTCTAGAGTTTCATTTAAAAATGTTTCCAACAAAAGATTTGAAAACAAAACCTCATTTTATAGTAAATCGGTTACCTTATACGTGTCTTGTTTACGATTGAAAATCGAGATCAATGGAAAATACTTTTTACCGAATGGATGGATTCTTCACAACAGTTTCAATTATTTTACAGTATTTGCTATACTCAGTTTACTTATAGTAAAGCAAAACAAGCTACTCTTGAATGTATGTATTTTGGACAAATAATGCCAAAAAAAGAACCCATCTATAAAATGCTTTGTCGTTGACGCTGATGATTTTGTATGGCAAAATTCAAAGACCCGAATAAAAATCTTCAGTGAAGCGAAATAGGAGAAAAAGTGTTTGGACAAAGGCACATTTTTATAGGTGAACTAAAACGAACTGAGTAATACTAAAGAACGCTCCATAGTTTGCTGAAAGGCGAAAATAGAATTGCAGTAATAATTTCTTTCCTTTTTGATAACCACAAAAGGAAATAGATACTACCACAGCAGTAGCATAACAGAAGCCTTTCCTGTAAAAAAAAGCATGGAAGTAAAGAATTGAAAGATGATAGCTAAAGGTAAGGATGTATGAATGTATGAGTTTTTTCTTTACATTAAATAGGTAGACATCCTTTTACGCTAAATACACTGTGATGGAATTGAGGACGCAATCATCTTTTGTGTGCGCTCACACACACGTGGTTGGTGACTAGCAGAGTCACTACTCAACGTATAGTAGTCACTAGCCAGAAGTAGTTGTGGTGGTGGTCTTGTGATTGTTAGGAACTTACGCAAATACTCTTAAATAAATAAAATAGAAAGAAAAAGTATTGTATATCAATACCACGACACTATCGCCTATCAACCAATTCTACCATACATACCTTATTTTATTTGCTAGACAGAGTGTGTGTGTGTGTGTGTAGTAAGTGTAAAAAGTAAAAGAAACATTTTCACCGCATCTTTTGTTGTCCAAATCAGAAGAATCGCTCCTTTTCTCTGTGGTGAAGCATTTTCACTTCTTTCTTTTTTCCCACGTATCTAAGTAACTACATGTATACTCAATATGTATAGAGACTTTATTTTTTTAAACGAGACAATTGTAGAATTCTTTTTTCTCTCTATAAAATGCTCAAGGAAGCGAATGAAAGGAGACAGTTCTATGTCTCTCTTAGTCTAGCTTGCCTTCTCTCTACTTTTTCTTTTGTTCGATTACTACTATTTATCAGCATTTTCCTCCTTCTCTTCCATTCTGACACGTACATGACATACAAGGATTGATAACTTTGGCGACCTCCGCAATCATCATCAACTTTACCAGTAGCACTATGAAAAAGAGTAGGAGTCTAGCGCCTCTGCTACCAACTACTAATATTGAAAATATATATTTCAATTCAATACATTATTCAATTTTCAAAAGAAAAGCTCCACAAAATCCAGAAAGTAAAGGAGTTGTATGTGTGTTATGCAACATCATGACAAATGTTGTATACCGACTTTCCGGATGTTCAATAAATTTCAGATGTGTCACTAATAAAAACACGTTTTTCTTCAATTCCCATCGTTTATGTTAGCTTTGAGAATGATGATGATGACGATTGTCCATTCAATTGTTCTTTAATGTAATATCATCTCTCCAAGAAATCCAAATCAATTTGTATTCCTATATGTCAATAGTCAGCAAAGAAATTGGAAAACTACGTCGGAATTTCGAATAAGATTTGATTCAGAGGGAAAAAATGGATCAAAGAATTTGGGAAAAAATGTACAATTGTTCTGATATCCATGCACTCAGTGCACAGATAGCATATTTTCATGTTCAATTGTAAGTCGCAAGAACGTTTCTTTACAAATCATAATATAGTTTACTTAAAGTATCTAAATATGTTTTATATACTGAAGTGGAAATGTAAACATAACATAAAACGTATAGACATTTGTATACGATTATGTTGAAATTTAGTGTGTTGGCTAGTGTGAAAAATGTCCATTCGATTGTCTGACAACGCGTTAAATGCTGACAGACTACATGGCAGCAATATTTAGACTATCACAAAAGGGTATCGTTGTCACATTAAGGCCAACACAATACAACTCCACTTTTTGTTTACTGTTAAGCTTTTAAGTTGAAATTAATACGGCTTGGCAGTATTATTTGTGAAATCGCGCAATTTTATTGAGGATAATTAGACCGCATTAGACGCTTGAATACACAATGTGCAAACAGTATTATTATGATAAATATTTTTATGGCAATAAATTTGTGTATTCACAGGATTTTCATCCACTTGAACAAAAATGAAAGTGAATCGTAGTCGTTGCCAACGTATGGCCATGTGTGTGTAGTTGACAAAGTGCATTATCCATTTAAATGTGTAAAAAATCGTTTTCATATCTGTAATAATAATACCGACATGAACACAAATAGATTGAGAAAGGCAAAAAGGGGAAAAATCTTTATAATAATATTATATAAATGTTTATATGAATATAAACTGGTTTTCCAATTTGGAGGAAATCCACTCGTCGTTGTCCTACGAAAGTAACATCAGTTGGCATACAAATCTCTGTTGACGTTTTCCTGGCCATTGCCCAAGCAGCATTTTCCTCTTCTCACACAGAAAAAAGAATCATGATGATGATGATTGTGTTAGGATGACTTTCCCTTTCTCTATTTCTTTCTTTTCCACGCACACTGGTGTGTGGGTGCTCAACAGACACTAGAAGAGCTTCACATTAGTATACAATAACCTTGCTTGTTATATAATGTTTTTACAAAGTATATAGTAAATATAGTAACTGTTTTTCTGTCTCTATCTGTCTTCCCCTTTCCCTCTCTCAAGTCACTCGTAGGCGAAAAGAAAGAATAAATGACTAGCAGAAAATATTGTTCCGTTTGCGGTAGTGAAAGAATAAAATAAAGTGTATCGAAACAAGATGAAAACTACGAAATAATGGAGTCGAGAAAAAAGAGACATGTTAAGCCTTTTAGTCACACCTTCTACTGATCCGCATAAATCTTGATGATATGCTGATGTGATCCCATATAATCCGTTCTAAATTGTGTCAAGAGCGGAAAAAGGAATAGACAGGAAACAACAAGACAAATAATATTAATGTAGTACAGCATGGCAGCATAATGTATGCTGGCCTAATGTATTAGTACTTAAGGAAAAGCATTTTAATTTGCCGTGACAGACTTGTTCGATTTAATTTCTTTAAACTAAACTCTGAAAACATTTAATCGTTGATGTAGGTTTAATCGTCATTATTTTAAATGGGAATAGAATGATGTCCATTATTATAGTTCTCTCTATCGAGAACTATAATACGAATGCTCTGTTTGTCTGTTACAGTCCGTACGTACGCCCGTCTGTCGCCCATCTAGCTCCCACACGGTGACACGGTTAAGTATTTCGGAATTCTGCTTTTTGCAATAAGCTCCTTGGGGAGCCATTGACATACTAGGGGTGACCCCTTGAGGACAAAGTCTAGATTCCATTACATATAACTTATAAACGGTTAGAAATTTCGGAATTTTATTTTTTGCACTAAGGCTCTACAAGACCAGGCTCAAATATTGGGTATATGAGTTGACCCTTTGACCTTGGGGTCAAGAATCAATTGTCTACGACTCGTTGCTATTATGGATTTAAAAGCTGAAACTTGGTCATCAGGGCAACTTAACAGGTAGAATCTTAATATCAAGTTTAATTTAAGTCTCAAATTACTACATTGGCCAAAATGGCGGAAAAGTTTAAATTTTCGAATTTTGAGGTGGAAATTCGTTTCAAGAGGGATTTCAAGGTGTAGATTCCCAATCAATGACCATGGAAAGGTTTCTGTAACCAGTCACATTTCAAGTTTTTTTGTTTCTCTATACTCCATCGTTACAAATGGCTTATTTAATTATGAAACAACGTCTTTTGTGTCTTATATTTTTAGCTAAAAGGAGCTAAATGTCGTGTCGTGTCCAGAAATTCTCTGATAGTAAGCAGGAATGTACTTGACTTAGAATAAGTACCAGAGAAACGGGTTCTAGAAAACAAGAATTTACTCTTTCTTAATGACATGGCAATATGGCACATGACTCTTGGAAACTCGGTGATAATATACGCAACAAATTATAAGTACATACGTATGTTTTAGTGTATGTGCAAGTGTCTATTGGCATGATGTGATGAAGTGGACTAACTATATCATTAATTTTCCAGAGTTGCTTTTAAAAAGTCTATTATAGAGGTTGTTTGTTTTCCTTTTCTTTACAAATCTTGGTACTTTAGATGTCACCTTTGTCCTAAATATAATAATAGACACAAGACAGGTAAACGTTAAATAAAAAAAGTTTAAACCTGTAAAAATAGTTAAAGTTCAAAATTGGCGAGGGTTTTTGAATAAATGGTTTTTCAATCTTAAAATATACACTTTATAGCTATGGTCTATAGGAATGGTAAAACTTTGTAAAAACATTTTTCTACAGAAGAGGCACTTTTGTGCACCAAATTTGAGTCAAAGTGTGTTGTTTTATTACATGACCTTTTCAGGGTCAACGAGCTAAAAATCAATAAAGATCTTTCCATGGACCCTAAAAACATGAATGTAAATTTTTGAAAGAATCGACCGAGGCGTTTAGACCCTTGTGGATTACATGCTTCCTTTTTGCGGTATCACCTAGCAATATTACAAATTGCCATTCTGGCATCTAATAATATGGGGGAAGTCGTTCTTGAACACCAATAACAAAAGCTAGGACCACACGAAGGAAACCAGGAAAAAAGAATTCGTTTTTCCGCTGTCCTTAGACTTTTTGCTATCATCCCACCACTGGTAGCAAAGGAGATTTTACACAGGGTAAACAAAAAGTGCCAAAAGGGTTTTACAGAGAATTTGGCAAGATTGAAGTCAACCAAGTGAACGGACTAGAAAGACGACGAATAAGATATGGAAAGGAGGTAGTTGCAATTTAACAATATAACAAGAAGTATGCCTTGTCTTGATGTTGATGATCTCGATCCTTCATCATCATCTTTTGCCTTCTTCACCTCTGTTACCTCAACCTCCATTCTTTTAAACATTCTATATGACTATATATCTACAGCACATAAATATGTGGTCGGCCGCCAGCTTGTATTGTGGCTCAACCACATTTTGTACTCACCATCATTTTGATTTTTTTACTGTTTAGTTCACTTGAGCAATAAAAATGATTGTAGCTGGTTTCCCGGAGATAAAAAACGGAAAGAAATATGTACCATTTTTATACCATCAGTTTAAGTTATCCATCATCTTCTTGGTAGTCTGTCGTTGAATTTGCTTATATTTATACCATATGTCTATGATATGTCGATACTGTAACATATGGCCATTTTAATGGCTACAATAATAGGAAAAATGGCATGATATGAAATGACTTGGTATCACAGGATTATGATGATGATCACAAGGCGTCTGTTCTTAAATATCAAGGAATTGCTCTTCATACATTTTATCTATCTTTTATGCTTGATGGTGATTATAGTTTTTTTTTTTTGCTGTTGCGAGTGAAAGTTGTGTGTTAACTTTTACAGTGGATTACTCACCATAGGTGGGTCACATTTTGGTAGTGGTAGTGGTGTAGTTCGTGATGCAGTGGTTATTCTTATCATAGTCATCAAAGTGTATATTTTATAACAAGTGGATGTGTGATGCCACTAAAGTACTTACTGGTCTCGCTAGCTTGCTATTATGTATATACTTAATGGAAAGCTGTACTCATCTCCGTCATCTTGGATACTTAATATAGTATCTTCTCTTGGTATATTTTACTGCTACTACATATGCAATCCCTCCGTTAGATTCCATTTGCTTTATAATCTACAAGCCGTCGTCACACGTTTCCTGTTGCTATTTAGCGTATCGAACAACAAGAGCATAAAGTAGGAGAGAAAGTGAAAGTGAAAAATAAAACAGGAAGGTAAAAACCAACAAGGCTAAGAGAAAAGAGCAAAATGTTGAATGCAGCTACCACATAGCTTAGTCAATAGTAGTTCTTCAACATCAGTACTCTTAAGTGGAAATGATGATAATGTACACTTTAGTTAGGTCGTCGGTCCTCAGTTGAAAAATTATCCAAAAGCAACTCTTGACATATGTGTCAGCATCCCGTTTTTACTACTTGCCTTTTTAAAAGTAAAATGAAAATAAGGGAAAGCGAGAGAAATGGAAAAGATAGAGATATTTATGTGGAGAGAAGATAAAGCGAAAGGTGTGTTAAATCGTGTAGATGTATTCTTAAATGCTTGATAGAAGTCCGCATGCTGATGCTAGTGGAGAAAGAAAATCTTTACACGTTTTCAACTGACTCTGTTGAAAGAGGAAAGAGAGAGAGAGAAGCTTAGACGTTATTATTACCTCCAGAAAAGCTTAGCATGCATTCCCTCTCTTACTCTCTCACTACTCATCCCGCAACCATTACCTCTTGTCGCTCCCAAGTTGTGCATTAAGGTAAAACGTGGATTTCCCTTCTGTCTCCATTCCTTCTCCCTCTCAATGTATATGTATGAGAGTTTGTGTGCGGGTGTGTGTGTATCTCTTTCTCTCCATGTCTGTTTCTCTCTATATGCATGGATAGGAGAATGGAGAAAGGAAAGAGAAAGTGAAAGGAAAGACAGGGATGGAAAAGACTTTTTTGTGAGAAAACGAAGCATATCGACAGACGCATCGGTAGACCTTCTCCGCTCTTTCTCTCGGCTTGCTTCTCTTGCTTTACTACTCTCGGCTTCATTCCACGCAGAAGATATCGATTGCAAACTTGGCTCCATATACCCTTTTCACCGTATATTTATATTATTTGCTCTCTACCGAGAACATTAAAAATGTGATACCAAACCAAGATGAGAGAAAAAGAAAAAAAGTGTCTTTTATTTACTTTTTTATACAAGTTTTTTTTTGAAATTTCATCCTTACAATAACCACTACCAGTCTCATTATATTTTTAATTTTGTAGAAAACATTACAGGCTACGAATTTTAAAGTGTGGTAACATCTTCTACAGGTTCAAGTCCAATCTTTATTTTGTAAACATAAAAGGCCTGTAGCTCGTGTAGGATATCATTATAAAAGTAAACAAGTCTTCTTTTATCACCTACAAAGTCAGTCGTACATTTTCATTTTGACTTTGTGTGTAATACTTATTTTGCTTTTGAACTGGTCGTGTAGATACTACTGTTTGTGTTGTTGATATTCAACTCGACTAATGACAAACTGGTGCTCGAATGACAATCTCTTGTATTTTCTTGTTCTATTGTGTACAATGTGTCCATGAACAATCACTCGATACCATGTAATACGATAAGCAGTAAGGCATGAATACCAGGCCATTGAAGAATTCGTTCTGTGTATTTTGTAATTTACCAGTAAAGCTGCACGCACCAAATAATCCGCCTGTACAGAAGTAAAAGTGTATCATTTTGTGTTCAAGAGCACCAGGGAATATTGCAATAAGAATAATATAATTTTTATGTTTGCTAAATTTATAAAAAGATACAATGAGTTGGTCATAAATTCGACTTTAGAGACTACTCAAAAATATGCACATGTATATGCATCATCTTATCCGTCTTCGTTCGTCTGATGATAATATTTTTACGTTTTTTAAGGTACCAGATGTCCGAGTCTTTGTTGTTATACCGCTTATGTGTTAATCCATAAACGTAAGATGTGAGACGGAAAAAATATTGGGGTTACTCCAGCGGATGAGCGGATTATGATATAAAGTATTATGCGTCCATATTTTATCTATTTTTCATTTATTGCCATCTACTGAGACCGCAAATAAGATTAGCATAAGAAGGTCTATACAACGGTGATTTTTTGCTGCAAATTTTACGAACGTATCCTTGCGTGTGTCCATAGAAAAATAACTACCTCATAAAATTAAATAATATTATGATCTTATGAGATGATTGCTATACTTTTGTGTTAGAAGTGCTTAATTTCTTGAAATTTCTTGATTTTTTTTCTAAAATCAAAACGTATGTAGATGAAAATAATTTAGACCAGAGTACGAGCTGGGCGATGTGCCGTTTGATATTTTTGCTACATAAAGCTTCCTTTGTACGCATGTTTGTGTTTAAGGCTCAAAGCTTTTGTATTCATAAATGTACCAACTCAACTTTATTTGACCTAACGAAATTGTGCGATAAATATTTTTGGTGGTAAGAAAATTTAAAAATCACAATTTTCTGTTTTTTTATTTTAATTACGTAAAACGTTAGTTTCAATTAATCATAGAAGTTATCACTGGTTTTACACTTATTGTCATTTCTTCGATAAGGAAAATGCTATATTTTCGTAGTAAATCACACTTAGCAAGGAAACCAGTTTTGTTGCTTGGGGTGCTTGAATCTACGAGTCTTTGAAATTAACTGTATTAAAGACCCGAAAATATTCCAATTTTAGAGTTTTGAGCAAATAATTGGTCCCAAATTGAGATTTCGCGTTGCAGATACCGAATCTCAACCTAATGTCCAAGCTTATATTTTACCTTTGGAGTCAATTTAATCAATCATTTAAAATGGTTTGTTTCGTGCACGGCCTTGTTACATTTATGGAGACCAGCAACCTTACTCTTTACTAGATCAATAATCTATATATTTTTTAATAAGAAAATTGATGTACCACTGTGAAGCTTTAAGTTTTTTGACAAGTTTGTAACATTTGAGTAAAAACTTTAACTTACCTGTCCCGTAACACTTTTTATTGAAAGCACTTGACTACCACAATCGCTATTATTATGAATGACGTAATCGTGAAAACTGGCATACATGCATCAAAGAATTCGAGCGTTAATAATAAGAAAATTCATAGTGTTAGATATCATAGTATTGTCTGTTTGTTGGTTGTGTGAGAGTAAACAGTGCACACATCATCAATCATTAAAATAAAAAAGAAACCACAGAAAGAGAGAAAAGTCCTTGTATTTATATGTATATTACTTTCATTATAAAACTATGTATTGTGTTCTGTATGAAATAGTGTCATACAAAAGGTTTCTTGGCCCTTCCTGCACCATGTTGTGTAAAAGTGTATCCATTCTGCTTATGAAACTTGTGGCGGTGGCATAAGTAAAATATTTTACCCAAGATTTTCCAGCATGAAAACTCATTCACTCATGAAAATGCAGCTCATTATACTGGATGCCTCTTCCTGTAGCATGTATCATTCATCTTCAACCCGCTCGTATATCATTTCGGTTTGGTTACTATTATGAATAGTGCTCTTAAGGGTGGCATTTGTACAACACAAACGACTACACTTGCATGTTATGTGACGGTTCTTGAGTCTTTTTTTACGGCTTCTGTTGGTCTTTTTTCCATTTAGAAAGCTATACTTTTCATTTCAAACGTAACCAGTACCATCCAGTGTAGTCCCTTTAAAGCACTCCTATGAATAAAATTTGTATGTTTTGTTCAAGTTCGCAAATTGGGAAAGAGAGACAGAAAGACAAAACGAGCTTAGACATGCCTAACATAATGCTTAATGCGTACGTACGTATGTAGAGAGGCATACGTGATTTTGTAATTCAAGTTTTACTTGAAAAAAAGTAATATGTTTACAACAAATCTTATAGACTAACATTCAAATCCATGCAAGCTTGTCCTGCACACTTACTCTTTATCCTTTTCTCTCTCTTCATCTTGTACAACTTGAATAATATTCTAGGTTAAAAGCAAATGAAAACGTTAATGTATGTAGATACATGCAAAAAGAGAAATATGATTTACTTGACGTTAGCTTTGCTACTTTTGACTTTTCGTAAGGAATTGTGTTAACAGTAGTAGATGTACAACATATTTTTTGGGGGTTTCAATGGAAAACCAGCAGAAAATATAAGAGCAGTTATGCCGGCGGAAATGGCTTCCATAATGTTCAGCGGTCGCTAGACCGAAAATTCTGTTGTTCTTTACTGTTCTAGGTTACGATTTTATCATTTTAGTTAGAACTGCTTATATACTGTGAACATTTAGTAGTGTGCGCTCCTGTTGGGAAATCGAAATGTGTATTTTAGCACACACTGCGCACATACTTTTTTACGCTTTTACTTGCTGGAACTAGATTGGATGAAAATCAAATAAGTAAAATTATGAGCTTACTTGATTCTTTGCATGTTTTAACCTATCATTTATTATTTTTCACATTAGCATAACTGTATGCCTTAATGAGTAATTTTAACAACCTAAATTTCCTTTACAATAATTCTAATTTGAATTTGATCTTTGAACTTTGTACTTTATAATAATAATAATGAGCACGGAAATAATCACATTGTTTCACGCAGGTCAAATTTTAAGAAAAGAAAATGATAAATCGTTAATAAACCACGAAAAATATTTAACACTAAAGTAACTGCAATAAAAAATAGTCTTCATTGTAAGGTTTTTAAGTATTAGTTCTGTATATACAATTTTTGGGCATTGCATATATAAATGTATAGGCTGATGAAACTGTTTCATGTTCATTAATGTAAAAACGAGAAAATATGACTACAAGCAGAAAGCGGATACTCAACTGTTTGAGTGAACAGAAACAAACATAAAGTAATACCATCTACAAAATGATGTTCGTTTTTTGGTGTTTTGGGCGAGAGAAAGATGCCCAAGAAGCAAAAACACATTTATGAGCTGAAATTCATAAGTTATGGAATCAGTTTTGTGGTGAAAGCGGCAAGGCGGAAAGAAAATAAATCCTTGCCATTATATCATTTCTTTTATCCTACTCCATCTCTCTTATCACTGTATTAACTAGAGAGCTTTTTATGTATGTTAGAAAATCTTATGCATATAGTCATCAGCGAATTCCACATTATACAATTTATACACACAATGTTGAAATTTGTTTCAAAGAGCAAATAACAACAAGAAAGTTCTCAACATTGATGTAACTATTTTTCTTCTTGATGTTGCTCCTATTATGATTTCGTTTATAAAGAAATCGTCGTCCGCTTCGCCATAAATGACGTTTCGACTTTAATGAAAAAGAAAAACTTAGCTTTTTTCCAAGGGCCCCAATACAAAACTTTTCGCTGTGTCTACAGACATCATAATTCATACACCCTAAGTGGATATGAGAAAAAATATGGTGATGATGATTTGAGAAAAATGAGACTTTATAGTTAATGTAATGAGCTATTCTGAAAAATATGTTATTAGTATTCATAGACAATTCATGAATGCATTTCAACTATTAGGAACGCGTGAGGGTGCATTTTATCCAGCCATTATTCATATCAGTGTTGAAATTATACCTGTAGGTTATATGTTTTTGTTCGAAATGCATAGAATGCAGAAGGTACATTTTTATGTAAGGCGATACTAGAAACTCTTTCAGGAAATTAAATCATGAAACAAAACGATTTTGAGGATTCAAAGACAGATGCAGACAGATTTGATACAGACAGATGCCGTATTATCTGACTTTTTCAAATCTACTGATATATATTGTAAAACTTTTACTGCTTCAAGCAAGCTTTTGCATAATAAGTGTAGCAGCTCTGTTATCGAATTTTTATCAATTATTTTTTTTGCATATTATAGGCTAAGTAGCCTGAAAGTCGGCCAAATTCACAACGATAATGGCCTAGTTGGAAAGTGGATTGAGTTTGGGTGTATCTCTTTGTAGATCTATGTACATATTAGTAAACTTAATGGATCGATGTAAGAAAAACAATAAAAACGGTTGTTATATTTTCAGGAATACTCTGTTGAGAATACATACGGAAAAGAGGGAGTGTGTACTTCTTCTTGGCTTCTTGGTGAGTAAGGTGAAAAAAAAACAGTAGAGATAGAACAGTGTTTCAATGATGATCTACAACATGTATAAAAACGTGACGATTGTGTGATCTCCGGGATCGCAATACGGTAAAACGACTGAATGGGCAAGGCAAGAGCGCTCATCGCAACTTCCCTCCTCGTCGATGGGAAGAAAGCGACTGGCGAGAAGAGGAGCATAGAACGACTCGTATGGCGACTTCCTCTACTATTACAAGTGTACCTACTACACTCTTCATGCTTATGTAACTTGTGCCCTACATTGTATATATTTATGCTGGAAAAAGAAAGGAAGGGAACTTCGATTCTCATCTGTGTGAGCATGTATACACTTTGTACAATGTTGTAATGTTATTCTCCATCTGCCGTGTGTATTGAGGTAAAGGAAAAAGGGAATGTTGGTGTTTGTGAATATCGAGAGGGAGAAAGAGACATTGCTACTGTTTTTTCATTCCATCAGGGTTGCCTGCTTGTCTGGAAAGTAACACGTCATGCACTCTGCACATTTTCTCCTCCTCTGCTGGAAGATAAGGTGAAATTTTGTTGGCTGCTGGTGTAAGATACTTTCAGAGAAGCAGGCTCCATCCCAAAATTCGCAAGATTTAGTTGAATTTGTTTCCGGAAGATCACCTCCACTTCCCTCAGCCTCTCAGCAAACTACTCTCTCGAATTTTCACTCCCGAAACCCATGTCTAACTTGATGCAGAAGAAAGGATATTGGTACAAAAATATTTGCTTTGCGCTTAGAAAAACCGTGTCATTTAATGTCGTGTAAACTCCATTGCTCTTTATTATATTTGAAAAAGTAGTAAAAGATATATATGATAATGATTACTACTAAAGGTCTTCTATACAGAAGCTTTACATAACTTGAAATATGTAATAAGTCAACAAATATTTTACACACACAAAAGACCAAAACAAATGTCCCTGGAATCATTCCAAAAATTCTCCCTACCATAAAAAAACCATTTCTTTTCCTTTTTTACTTTGCCCCATAACCGACACACAAAGAGATTAATCCAGGTAGACACTTTCACTTAACTAAAAGGTTGGCAAACATATAGGGAAAATTGGTGGTAGCTTGTTTCCCCCCAACGTAGTTGCTGCCGCCAACGCTTCTGAATCTCCTTCACGACATCTACCTTTTACATCCTCCATCAAATAATAGAACAACTGACTGGCTGACTGAAGAGGTCTAGACAAATAAAAGTGAAAGCCTATTTGTCATGCTATTGTTTACTATGTAGTTGTATACTCAACTGGTATTTAATTTCACTGAGACTTTCCTCCTCGTCCTAAAGTGATTGTATTCTTGATTATCAGGGATTTTTAGTTACAGCCCTTAAGCAATGCGTCATAAAAGTGGTATCCGTTGTTTGTTAATTGAATACTGACGTAAGAAGAAAACTCGAATTGGAAGCGCGACAGGAACCTTCATGTGCAAAAGTTAAAGTTGCTCTGTTTGTATTGTGTAGCCTTTAATGAAGGACTTATTGCGAGCATCACATACCTTTTCTTTTACAATTATTGAAAATATTTCCGCCATCATTTCCAACAAAATGTGAGGTTTGGTACACAGATAGCCACAAAAGTTTCATTTTTGGAAATACTGTCTGTAAAGAGACGCAGTTGTAATTTTATACTTTACCATATTATATCCTCTAGTCCCACATTAGCGAGAAAGGATGTAAACAAAAGGTTGTAACTTTGTATTGTGTTTTTCTAACAAGTGTTCCACGGGCTCGTGAAGTTGGTTGCTTTTGTGCCCACATACAGATTGTGAAGAATAAAAGGGTGGAAACAATTTTTAAAATAATAATAATAATTTTCCCTGCGGGTGACTATGAACGGGATGGTGAAAAGATAAAGAAAGACAGTTTAGGTGAGTGAGTAAAAATATGAAAAAAGGATTTCACGGTGACGACAAAGGAGAAAGAAACACGAGAGGGTTCCATTAAAATTTAAAAGTTGAGATGTTATTAATGTACAGCTTTTGTTGTTGAATCTGCAGCTAGTGTTTCAATGTGGGACTGATAAACAACTTCAAACAGTGAGACAGAAAATGTATGAAAATGGGTTCTTTAGTGTGACGCCAGGGAAGACGAAAACACGAATGGATAGACGACATAAAAGGAAAATCTTGTGCGACTGACCCCAGTAGCAACAGAAGTAAAAACTAGCACTCATAGCAGTACAATCTTTGTATTTGCATCTTTAAAAATACGAAAGAGAAAGTAGGGCTTTATCTGAGTACAAATTGGGACAAAGAGTGCAACTTCTAAGTAGTGTGTTGTAAAGAAAAGCGTTGAATTAAACTGGGTTCGTAATTATTCAAAAGAAGGCACGCTTTGCATTTATTTGAGTCACTGTCAAATAACACCATATTGCCTTCCGTATGCATCTTTGCACAATCTCTTTTTCATTTGGAACACTAAATGCTAAAATAAAATAAAAAACCCAGACAAGAAAATTCTCGATTAGCCAAAGGCTATACCCGAATAAATCCTGACTGTTCTTGGAAATCTCAGAGAAAAAATGACTTTGAGAACAAAGTAAGGGATTACGGAATTGATACGTAAGATTTTCCATATACGTTTAAAAGTTTTCTTACTGTGTAAAACAAAAGAGTAGGTCTGTGTTCCACTGACTTTTACCTTGCACACAACACATAGTATGCAGCATATTATCACAGTTGACAATGAATGAATAAAGGAATATTATGTTTTCTCCTCATCACATCAACCTTCTCCGCATGTTCAACCATTGGATTCATTCAACTTCTCTGCTGCAAAAGTTAGCTTCTTCGCTTTCACTTCGCATACAAAATAAAGTCGTTAAACGAAATAAGTACGTAGCTGAATTATTAACTACAGTAAAAAAGATTAAAATGAAAAACTACAAACCAACAAATAAAAATCAAAGTTTTGCACGGGTTTTACAGGCAACAACTTTTTCAATTCATGGGAAACTTGTATAATGCTCCAATTATTCTTAATATTAGTAGTAAAAGTGGAATGAGCTAAACCATGGAACATGTATTTAAAAACATTACAACTTCGAAAAGCAAATCGGTACAAGAGTTCTTGAGTTATCTTATTGACTGACAGACAAACATGACAAAATCCCTGTTGCACTTTCAGCTACATACTAATAATAAATTCAATGTATCGTAAGGCTCATTTTCTTCTCGCTCAGCCTCCCAACAATCTCATTCTTCCTCCAACTCGTCTTATAGAATGCCTTGGTATAATAGAAGAAAAGAAAAAAGATCGTATTCCCTACCACCAAAGCAGCTAAAAACTTTCATTTAGACAGTTTCCATGAACGAAAAACAGTGTGGTGGTGGTGAAACGAGACAGTAGTAGCGATTCAGTCAGCGTATTATTTTTTGCGATCTTTGTTACTTCCGCTTTTTTACTATTCTTTCCACGCTTTAAGGGAAAAAGCTATAGCTGTTTCGCCTAAATAAATCCTGAAAGCATCTCTAAATCTATTTTATGTATACTGCCAACCATGTGTTCATAAATTCCGATGCTTGTGTTGAATATTAAAAGTCTATATGTACCTAATTTTTCCTTTTTCGTTGTCAAAGTGGCAGGTAAAAAGAAAGCCATTTTACCCACAAAAAACTATAACCTAAAGTATAACTTATAACTCATTAAACAACTTAGAAATAGTATTAATATTACTATTTCATTTTCACTCCGTCCGTCTATAGTTGTCGTGTCTGATGAAAAAACATATTAAGTACACACCACCACCACCCACGCACGCGGTTCCTTTCAATGAACTAACGAAATATATATAGCGCCAGAACACGAATCGGATAGAACGCGCACGAGGGAATATAACAAGTTTGTTTGTAGCACTTACGCGCTATTATTTTCTTCCATTTCCTGCATTCTTATGTATCGCGAATCGAGGCGCGGGTATCATACAACGCAACGTTACCACTTGAGAATACTAAAACCATCAAAAAGTTGTGAAAGGCGGTAGTTTTTGATTCTGATGGGAAATATTAACGTAACGTATTGATACATTGCCTATCTAATATTATAAATGTGTTTTGTATTTCTGTAATGATGGTGTATGGTATTGGCACCGTTAGCATATATATCAAACAAATAAAATACGATTAGTATAAGACTAATATCATTTATCAGTAAAGCAACCCTTCCAGTCTAACCGATATACTTAACACACTAAAAGAAAACAAAAACGTCAGTTGCTTTAGCTAAGAAAAAAAGTAATATACTTCCACCCCTCTCGAACGTTTATTTTTACCAGTGCCAAGGCAGGAACATCAATATATCCTAAATCAGAAGTGTGAATGAAGTAAAAGCACTGGCAAATATCGATGGTTCACGTCTCGGTTTTGTTCAGCTGAACTTTGTGTTTAGACGTGATGTCTTTCTTTGCTGCTAGCAAAAAATACTAATAAAAATAGAAAATATACTAATAAAGTAGACTAATATTGAAATGCAATAAAATGTGTTAGCCTAGTTGTTGTTGCTTCTTTTGTCACACAACATAAATAATAAATAGGATAATAGACAGAACAAAAATATTTAATATTTTTTTGTTTATTCTATTTCACGCGTAACTTTTAATTAAATTGTTAAAATGGTGGTAGTGTAGCAAGTTCTCCCAGTGATTTTACATTTGCACGAGTCATACACAAGTTGCATAAAAGAAGATGAAAGAAAGTAAAAAGGGAAGGGAAAAAAGTGTCACTGTTTTGCTGCAGGAGGAAAAGATGAACAAAAAAGTGCAAACAAGTCTATATATATTTCGATAGCACAGGGTAAAATATGCTACTTTTACTTGCTACAATATAATATGGCAGTAACGTCAGCTTACTAGTATTTTGTAAGGTAAAATATATTCCACAGCTGTTTCATATACAGCTTCAAGGTATGTGTGGTATTGCGTAAGGTATAAAAATCCATGGAGAAACAGAAAACTAATACGAGATGAAATGCACACTAGATACTTGAATTTTACAATCTTTAGGTTCCTCACAAACAAACATTATTTTTTGATTGTTGTTCTCAAAAGTCCAAAAGTGTACTTTTGGCAAACACATCGAAACGAAAATCATAACAAGTCAGTATTCAAAAGCAAATCATAAAAAAATGAATAAACACTCTACTGTCTCTGTAAACTTATATCAGCATCATAATAAATAAATAAATAAGTGTCATATATGATTTTGTGTAAAAAGAGGAAAATAAAACACATTTCTTTTTTTTACAAT
>JAQIWN010000973.1:0-24343 GCA_034699025.1 Entomobrya cf. arborea Gr-Col-00668
TTTCTTTTCGAAGATATAGTCTCCACTGAAGACTGAACATACATTTAAATGTCCTGATCTTTAGTAATTCGAGCAAACTGTATATTCATACAGAGTTTTTATGAACATTCTATATTTATTCCAGTTTCCGACTTTAATTAGCTGTTTAAAAACACTATTTGTTTTTTAAACAAACAGACGCCGTTAATTCCGGATGGAACATTTTTTACCGTAACAGAGCAATTAGTCATGCAATGTTTTACTCTGATTAGTTACGGGAAAGCAAAAAAACGAACCAGCTTGGGGATGAAATAAATGAATGCTTATCAATATTTTTCATTCCATAGACCTTTTAGTACATTACTTTTAAAGTGATTGTGTGACTCAAAATATGCTTTAACTTTTAGGTCAATTAACGTTAATTGAATTAAATTATTAATTTAATGGTTAATTCGGTATTTTTTCGGTTAATTTAAGGGTTAATTGAATTAATTAAAAAATATTTCGTTAATTGTTAATTGTTAATTCAATTGACATTTTTGCTCAATTAGGACGCCCTGCTCATCTCATATGAAATATAATATTTTATCAGTCCATTCCCATTGTCACGCCATCAACGAAAGTTACCAGTTACCATTACTCGTGTGCTTGTATATTTTGACTTATTAACGTGTGAAAAAATAAACTTTACTGTCTAAGTCTGTTGGCTGTTGTATGCATGTATTAGTGTCTGGGGATTAATTGTCCCGCAGTCATCTACACCACCACAAATACAAGAAAAAAGCAATTATTCTAATAAAATAATGTCACTCACTTCATTTTTCATTACAGTCCATTAAAAAAATTCTTGTGGGTCTAAACAGCTAATTCATGTACTCTGTGATGAGTGTGATGTGATACTGTTGCAATTATTAGACCTAATTACGTGCACTGCTTACACATACACATACACATATTAAATTCGATACTTGTTATCCTATGCACCACAATGAGAATAATATTATTGACAAAAGAATAATGTGAAATTGTGAAGTGAATATGAACTGCAGTTCATCGTGGTTGATGTTAATGATAGAATAAAAGTCGACTTAAAGGAAGATAGTGTCGCGGCAAATATTAAAAGTGTTTAATGAGCTGATAAATATATCAACCATATTAGATCATGCCATCATTTGTATGCTAAATGCAGTTTTAAAGCTAATTTAAGCATGTTATTTTAGGATGATAACTGAAGGGGTCAATTATGACATTGTTTTAAAGTGCTTACACGCTCACAGTATGCACATGAAATTTTTCCTGCTCATCATTCAAAACTGGTCAGAACAATTTTGCTTGACATCGGTGATACCTAATTTCTTATACTAAAAATATCCTATTTCATTATAATATACGTTTTAATTCGTTGGTCATCTTACAAAGTGTGAAGAGAAATCCATGATTGAAGCACGATGCGATAGTCATCATCATCATTCATAATGCTTACATGTACAATGTACATGTAGAATGCTGTCGCTGTCGTTACATCTTTTAGACCTTGAGAGTGGCTTGACGTGTTACTTTTATGCAGTAGTTTTGATTAACTAATGCTAATAAAATCTACAGTAGTGAGAAGAGAAGGCAGAAATTTTTTAAAAATGTTTATTTGCTCTCGTTGGTTGCCTTATATTGTTTTTAATGCACTTGTGTAGCATGCCTCTTATCTTCACGTTTACCGTTGTAAACACTTTAAATGCGTTTGTAATCGTCATCATTGTCATCCAAGTCCAATAGCACCCAACAATCAGTGAACTTACATTTCGTTGTTTTCTCACCACCACGAGAAAAAGATGAGAAGAAAGGGAGTGAGAAAAATTAAAAGAAGGTGTACTCGGAGGCAACTGCAATCATTTTCTACTTCTTGTCTTTTCTTCTCATAGTTTCTTTTCTTTTTCTTTCCTTCCCTTTTCTTTTAGCCTAGTTCACATACGCATGATGCACCCACACCTATCACTGCACTGCACTACCTGCCTGCATCCCACAAGATACGTTATTTTCGCATGAAATAGACGTATTTATTAAGAGCAATGGATAAATGGTGTGTGTCTTTCAGCACATTTTAGCAAAACACAATGGTTCATACGAGTGCAGTGACTTCATTTCTTCATTGTCACACACTTCAAAAATATGTTTTGTATTCAGCCCATTAAACATAATGTCATCTTATAGTCGTCTCATCTCACACTATAATTTGTTCAAATTCATTTAATAAATGTCACGTCATAAATGCGCTAACATATTTATGTATAATAAGTTCTGAGATTGGTGAAAACAGTAAAGTAAGAATCAGCCTGAACTGTAGAAAAATACAAGCGGAAAGGTTGTAATTTGTGATATATGTCATATTACAAATTCTCGGTGTTATGTTGGTTGCTAAATGTATTTATCTTCTTCAGTAGGTCATTTGTTATTTTAATGTTTTACAACATATGTATTCCTAGTTTACTTAAAATTATAACACATTTTTTTGAAAAATTGTGGTGATATTTATGTTATCATACAGTAATTCAACCAAAGTACGTAGATCACTTACTTCTGTGTAACTTTACGTCGAAATGATACTTTAATTCGCGTTCTCTTTTTACTAATGCTTTTGGGGACTTTCGAAAAAATTACAAAAAAAATCACAAAAAATGTTGAAGTTGTAATTGCAAATTATAGTCAAGAAATTAGTAAAAAATGTGAAGGAATATGTACATAAGTGAGATTGTAGCTCAAAATCAAGACAAGTCAGTTGTCTTTATCATAATCATCAGAGAAATCATTACATTCATTGTGGTTTCTCGGTTCGTATTGCAGTAGTCCTTATCATCATAAATCGATGCACAAATGCAACCATTCACCGCCACCACATAGTCTTCGTAACATATATTCCACTTAAAAATGATGCTATGATTATGTTTGTGGTGTTCACATTGTCCTCAAGTTACAATTTCATTTTTTGTTGACGTTGACATCGTCATGGTAGTTTTGTGACGAGTATAGTTGATATGTAGTATGTGTGTATGCACATATTTGCCATAGGGATGCGTTCTTATTTCAAAATGATGACTAGGGATAGTTTCAGTATCATTTTGTTGATGTGACAACGACGCGAACACGGAATTAGAACGCAAACAGACTAAAATGCATGCCATATTGTTTGTTTGTGTGTTACAAACATCTTTCTGACATCCACACGTTTCAAGAATAAAAAGCGAATGCGAACGTCAACAAAACAAATAAGGGATGAAAAATGCATTCCGATTTCGGTTGTATGAATTTTTGCAAAAATACGAAAAGCAACGATAGTAAGCGAATTTAAAGTATGATGATTATTGTCTGTAACCATAAATGTCACCGTTATATTTTTACGCGTAGGTATTTGTATTTTTATGCATTGTTTAAATATACTATGTATGAAAATTAGGTAATTGCAAGTTTCAAAGTATTAAAAATCATTTTCATTTACTAAATTGGGCACGTCGTTTTAAACTAGAATTGTAGTGTTAAATTACTAATCGGTAAAACGAAAGCTTCTGTCATTAAACGTGATACATAATATGTGAGTATATTATTAAGTAATCGTAATGCTAGTTATTATTATAATTTTTGGAGACTTGTTAGTCTAAACGCTTACATAGCATCTATATTCCATCGTAAGCTTCATAGACACAACTTTCTTACAGGCATTATTTTGTAAAATAGTTTTACAATTATGATTGAAAACCAATTTAGAACTTCAATTTTTCTTTATAATTTTCTTAGAAGATATTTTATGCTTCTTCATCTTCACTGTTCTCGAGTTGCAACATCGTGTTTCTTTATTTGCTTTATTTCTCTAATGAAATTCGGATATTAAAATTATCAATGGGTAACATTAACACATAATTTGATTGATTCTAATAACAGGGTATGATTAAGTAACATCATCAACGTGCCATCCGCGTTTCACCTCAAGTCACCTTTACATTTCAGTTATTCTGTCACTCCACTTGCTAGTATGTTCATCTTGTTAAAACTCTACAAATGTTACTTGAAAATAGTATGCAACTCAAACTGCAAAATATTTTCTAACAAAAGTGACATGGGGGAATGATTACAGAAATGACAAGACTGGCAATTATGATTTTAGTAGGAGTCGTGATCATGTTGTCCTAAAGGGAGACACTCACAGCAGCAATATTATGACTACTTATAATTATTTGTAATGGCAACTATAATGATGATAATTCTTTGTTGGTAGTGTAATAATAGCATGTAATAACCGTTATCATTATGGAAAAATATCCTAAAAGTAAATTTTCTGTGCAGTGAGCTCTTTTACTGCAGTGGTGTACTCCCAGTGGCATAAAGGAAGCATAAAACGTATTACAACTTTTATTATGCAAATAATGTTACATTGCACGCGTTTAAATACTTGAAAATTTTGAACTTTTCTGCTATGAGCAACTGTGCGCAAAAAATCTGATTTTATGCTCGCTTCCGCTCACCCACATCAAATAAGGCACTCAACGTTTCAAATGATTTTTTCGTTTTTTTTTTTACTTTTTAAGGGTTACATAAATATAGTTAATGTTATGTCCAGATAGGGACAGGTGCAAATTTGCATTCACCTGATTTGTCTTACACTTTGTTATTTTTGTGGATTATCTTCATATGTAATTTTGTTACTTAAAGTTGGTTCTATGGTTCAACCAGAGCGTACAACCGGTTTTGTATTATTTAAGCATGGCTGACCATTTAGCAGCCATAAGTCAAGCAAAGCACACGATGATGCACTACTGACGTTTTTTAAAGACGCCTTTCCACAAACACTCGCCTCGTCTTTTTATCGCTGATCATTGTTGAAAAAGTAAGCAGTGCATTATCAACTATTTCTCAGCTGCTGCCTCCCTTTGTCAGGCCTAAGGAGCATCATCCGGAAAGTTTCTGCAAATTTTATTTTAAGCCGAAGTTTAAAAGGGTACGTATGTAACTGTGAACTTCCTTTCATCATTCTCATTTGCACAACTCAATAAATAAACACAACGTTATCAAACAGTATATAATCATGTTTTTTGTACTTTTTCAACAATGTGTTCTACATTTTATGCCTATATTCACGCAAACAATGCAACAATTTTTCTTACAAAGATAAATAAAGGGACATGAAACAATTCAAGTTTACTTTCTTGTCGCAGCGTCAACGGTGGCAGTCGTGTCATATTATTATGCATGTTAAATGCAAGTGTATATGTCCTCAGCCACCAACAATTCTACAAAAAAAATCACATCAAAAGTGATAATAAAGTAGCCACAGGCAATGTTTAAATGCACCTTTATCATATCATAAGCCATTATTTAACGTAAATGCATACACATGTGTATACAATATTTTTATTATCATTAGATTATTTGTTTTCAAGTTCACTCTTGTTGTTCGTCTTATTTTTAAAAACATGTAAATACCTTCTTTAGCAAGAAACATACACGTAACCCATCGATCTTGTTCTTTGTCGTGGAATGCTCCATTTCCTTGACAAGCATGTCTTCCGCTTTTAAAATCTTGTTTTGCTCTCATATTATCACAGTAAAGCATGGATTTTTACGCTTATATCGCCATGTAAGCTACTTGCTGTGTAGTTGCTTACTCTCAAAAGTCATAAAAATTGGCTGCTCTCTTTTTTTCACGCATAACCCACGAACGACGAAACGAATCAACGATTTAAAATCTTTTCACAGGTTTGAAAAAAAAACTTTTTTGACTTAAAAAATGTATACATTACTGCTATAATAAACAAACTTTCATTCTAAATTTGTTAAACGTAATAACCTGCAGAAAATAGTCTTCATTCTGATGGCTTGCCGATGACAATTAGATAAACAATTTAATTCAATCGATCGTAAAGTAAATAATTCCTTATTTCGTCCAATTATTCTTTTTTATATATTAAGAATAGTTTTTCTAGAATCTAATGAAAACATGACTTTCATTGCGGATGTTCTACAATAAATTTTTAATGTTTGAAAATATGCAACTTATTTTATGACGATTTTAAAAATACAAATTTTTAACTGATGCATTGCAATAAACTTGTACGCTTTTCATTTTGTCTTGTTGCCATTTTCTCAAACCAGACTCACTCCAATTTACTCAACTATTTTCCTTTAATGGATTTTCTCGTCAAGATTCACGCACCCTTCTCTACTTAAAAATGTAAGTCTGTTGTCAAATATATGTACCAGCGTAGAACCAGGATTTTTCGACTTTCTTTTATTTCAAAAAATAAGTGTTTAGTGTTGACGACAAATGAAATTGTGCGAAATTTGGTTTTGAAGACGGAGTATCATTATTGTTACCCACTACACCACCACCACATAAGGAAATCGAAGGATGGTAAAGGAGGGACCAGAGATGGGAAATTTTCTGAATGTTTGCATATTTTCTCACTTTTCCTATTTCGTAGTTACAGAGCTATTTAAATTGGAAATCTTATTGCAAGTAGTTGTGAACCACATTCCCCACAAGTCGTTAAATATTCTTTCGAGTTACTATCGTATTCAATATTTTAGCAACGTAGCTCAGTGAAATTAATCGTATTCAAACAATTCAATTTTATATTTTCAAGGCTTAAAATCCATCACTAAATTATTGATGCACATCATATTAGCAGATACAAAGATAGATAAAAGGAGATTTTAATGCACATCTAAAATTGGAGGTTCGACTTGCCTGTTTTAAATTTTTCTTTAATTGCGAACAAATTCGAGTCGCTGTGGGAGGAAGAGAAATAATGATTTAAATAAGAGTAAATGTTTTTTTTAAATTTGTTTGCAAAAATTCTCTGCACAAAAGTATTACAAAGTGCAAGTACAATGATCTTGCTCGCTTTTAGATGAAGGTGCATTTTATTGCTTTATTTGATTGGTATCAACTACAACATACATAATATTAGCCTGAAGGAAGATACTCTATGAACTGTAACTTGTAATGTACGACGAAAGTGTGCATAGTTAAACTGACTGTCATAAAAACGTATATTTTTCGTAAAAAAGGCAAATACTTATTTGCTACAATTTAAAAGAGCTAACCTTTAAGACGGCCATAGCAAAAAAAGGAAGAGTCTTTAATTATCTTCCCCCAGAATAGGGTTCTGTTCACATGTAATTTTTGAATTTCGATTTACTTACATATGTTTGCGTAGCTGTTAGCCACATAGCTATCTTAATCATGTCTAGTGGTATGTATATTATTGTTTTGAAATGATGGGAAGAAAGCAAGCAGAAGAATGGGCTATTTACTATTATTATTCTTAACTTATTTTTTTACAATTGATGTGAGCTGTAAAGTGGAAGTATACATAAGTAATAATAAATATAAAAGCAGGCAGGTATAAAGGCAGTTCAAACAAGAAAGAGCACACATGAACTATTAAATGTTACTTGGAATAGACAAGGAAAGGGATATGCAATAATAATAGCTATAAAAAGTAATTTTCTCATTTCATATCATCATACAACAAATTTATTATTTGCCAGTTACTCGCAAGAAGAAGAGACGAATGTTACAGTGATAGTTTGTGCTATAGGCAGTGAGGGTGCACTGTCAGGTTAAAAATGTATGCGTGTAAAAATACATGTAATTTATACATATAAAATTTGTACTTTAAAATTTTAAACTCTGTCAGTAGTGACGGCAGCTGCAATTTTGCAGAGAAAATGGAATGCAGACTTACTGTAAAGACTAAAGTAGCAAAATGTAATAATGAAGCGTTGTATTGCTCAGCCAGTGCAGTGATAGGGTTCACTGACAACCATTAATATAGCTGAGCGAGTTAAATTAATAAAACCTCTGAGAATGTATCCGCATGTATTTGTTATACTTATTATTACGCTATGCTGTGAGTATGTAACATCTCTAAGGACTCTAAAGGTTAAACAAAGAGTACTGGGTACTATAAGTTTTAAAACTTCGATTCTAGTATTAAGTATTGCTCAATATTTCTATAGTAAATTCTCATTAAGTAGAAGTTGTTTTCCTGGGTGTAAATTGCACCTCAAACGAGGTGTTTAATGTAAAAAAAATAAAATTGAAGTATATTTTTCAACAGTGCATTCACGTTTTACTTTTAGTCAGATACTTTTAGATAAGCAACAAAGTGAGTATTGTAACAGTGAAAAAATGTTACAAAAGGGTACGAAGGAGAAGGGATTTAATGAGCTGCACCAGATTTGGTGATGTCAGGAAGTCAACAGCTAAAAAAAACTTTTAATGACATCTGTCTTGATCTGGAAAATTGTTTGAAACAAATTTTTGAAGTCGGAATAGTTGAGTACTTATGTACGTGCATTAAATAATAGATATTACCTATAGCTCAGTTTTAAACTAGTCACTTCCTTTAGACTTGCAGATCTTTGAGCCAATTTAGTAAATTTATAAGTAGCATTCAGAAAAATAGGATTTTGGGCACGCTAAAGTGTAATCGACAGGAATACAAAGTGATACATGAAAAAGTCGTTACTAGTGTCATAAAATATATTGCTGTGCGTTACTCGTCGTAATTGCTTTTTTGTAACTCGTTACGATATTATCGATAAATGATCTACACACATTAAATTAACCCACCACTCAGTGATACGAAATGCATTCATTCGTATTCGTACGTGTTGGTGTTGAGTGACATATCAGTGTTATCTCCCAGCAAGATTTTGTGCATTATCTAAAACGTGAAAATGAGACTTAAAATGTAATTTTGTTTACGCGCCTACCCTGTTATCTTGTATCAACATCAACAAACGCACGCCAACGTAAATACAGTGCACAGCTTAATACAATAATTTTCCAACAATTTTGATTGAACAATACAGAATCATGGAACGTTATTGCTCACCCATCTCACTTTTCGTAAGTACAAACATGTTTTGTTTTCGTTAAACTATTGAAACCACTACGCAATTTAGGCATAATATCGCCAGTGATGTCATACTATGGCATTTCCGGTTGATACATGTGTACTTGTACTCTAATCAAAATACCATTACAACTTCACTACTGAGAAATTACGCGTAGATAAATTATTCAAATAAGTTTAAATTTAACGTGACACAAAACAAAACGTAAAATTTGTAGAAGTGATGAGATTTTGTATTAGAAATGTAAACAAGTTCATTCAGGCTAAATAATAAGATGTAATATATGACTAGTTTTTTGGTGGTCATCGCTACAGGGATTTATGGCCACGTTGTACTTGTACATTTCCAACATTTTGATGGTCCACAGTTGTTTTCACGAGGGTGACATAAATCTTTAAAATCCCATTTAAAAGTCTACATGGTGTACACATTATATATGCTGATTGTGCTGAAAATAGTAATAAAAAGTTTTGATGTATGTTTTTTTTCTGGCTGATTCATCATAACCAATAGTCTGCTACTTATTAGCATCTTTATTATTTACATTACCAAGTTAATTTGTCGCATTCCAGGATTTTTGTTGATTCGTCACCATCATAGCAATAAAAAAAGTCTATAATGCTACAACACAAAATCTCTGCTCCCGACCGAGCAGTGCTAGTGTCACCACTAAAACAACATAATACGCAGTCACACATGCCAAAATTTAAAAAAAACAATACCTGTTAATGTTTTTAAATTAAATGTGTTTTTTGTAGGACTTTTGTTTTCATGAATTCGTATGCATACATATTATGTTGAACCAAGTATGGTCTATCTATGGATATAACAATTTCTCCTTTGCGTTCGTCTGTCTTGTCGTCGCACTCGCACTACAGCTTATTACCATATAGTCAAAAACGGAGAACACGTTTAAACAAAGGTTGGAAGGGAGCATTGTTTTAAATGTTTTTTTATAAATGCTTGCATATAATTACCATTTTGGATTGGTTTATTAGACTGTTGTTGCTGATGAGACATATTTTATTTTAAGCTTCTATGTCTTTTTTCACTTACGTCGCTCTCATTCATAATATACAATATATATACATACATTACACATGCTTGGTTTATAATAAGTTGTCTATAACGTGACTGTTTTATTAACTGCGCTATGATGTAAAAATGATGATGGCATGATGATGATGGTGGGGGTTGCAGCGATGAATCATCATCACCATACTCACTCTATTCATCCTGAAACTTTATACGTACAATGCATACACACTTATCTACTCATTCATGATCTTCTCTTTGCCTTTCTTGAAAATGTCACACTTATTCATATACTATAGTGTTGTTGAGTGGCAGCGATCATGAAAGGAGTATCATATCGTCTTGAATTTGGGATTTTTAATGCTTTATCATTATGAAGCAGAAAGAGAAGAGACGGAGACGAGTGTTGTCAGTCATGTCATGTATGTTGTTAACTAACTGGTGGTTATGATGATCCAGTGGATGTTAGCGAGGTGCTTTACTATCGTTTGTTTGCAGTTAGTGTTGCCGAAGCTTTGGTGCAGTTGATACCACCGCTTCTACAGTGTAGTTCATGTGAAATAATATTTCTCCAGTGCTAGAGCACAGAAGGAGGATCAGCTCTGTTCGAAACAAGCTATCTTGGAATTGAAAGAATGTCTTTCGGTAAACTTATTAAAACAAGGACAGTTTGCTTTAGCCGAATCGAGTGTGGATACATGATACATATGCACGATCTAAAGTGACGCATTGTGTGGTTTTGAATCAAGTTTCATCTTTTCTGATCTGATTAAGGAAAACATTGAGTTAAAATAAAATTAGTGTTCTTCCATGTCATGCCATACTATCGACCTTAAAACGCCTTCTGAGAAAATGAGAAATTATATATTTTTAGAACAAAGCGATGTGTGTTCATAAAGCTTTTATTCTCTAAATGGGTCGTCAAATGTGTATAATTGGGATTGTATTCGAGTACAATGGGTGTCAATAAAAATGCATTTCTGAAGACAATTTATTTGTAAGAAATGCTTATGAGTCATTAAGTCAAGTTTAGTGAAGTTCGTCTCAAATAGCTACATTCACATTATACAATTTCAACCGTGATATTAAGTTTAAATATTTCCAGCCTATCAAATATATATACATTGAAGTGTTGACTAAAATTATTCAGTGTAGCAATAAAGCTATTTTAGGATGTGAAGTGAATCCTTCTTATCGAAGAAAATTTGCGAAAATTGTTTCAAGGTATGTTTGCATATTTATTTTGTAAAAACGAATAGTTAATATGTTGCAAGAATTTTGCTGCTTATAGCTCTGATGGATCAAGTAATGGTTTTACTTTATGAAACTTTTGATTAGTTTAAGATAGAATTCAGAATATTAAACGGTCTGGCAGCGCATGCAAAATGGAATAGTGTTTGCATGTTGTGTTTGCATGGTATTAGGAAAGGTTCTGCTTTTACCATTTTTTGCGTGGTCTGCCTTTTCTGGAGTCTTGTTTGATTGAGTGACTCCTATTTGGTGAAAAATTGTGCAAGGACACTGTCATCATGACCATCATAGTAAACAGCCAGTTTGTGAAGCTTTTGTCTTTGTTCTACTTTTATCGTTACTAAACGGCAAGTAGAGTCAATATTTACATAGTTATATGTCAAAAACAATTGAAAAGGCTTCGGTCAGCATTTTCATTTTTAGTGCAAGCTGTAGCAAAAACAAATAGTCACTTCTCGGTACAGCTCTAATGCAACAAAAACAAAAGTACGAGCGAACATAACCTGTTGCGTGTAGGAGGAAATGAAGCTATAGTAGTAAACCAAATGACTTATCTATGTGTGTAGGAGGTCATCTTTTTATACGGAAAGTTTTATAACATCATCTTCATGAGTCAGTAGATGAATTTTTATGTTAAAAAAGGATGAGTGCATGCAACTTTTGTAGTTTAAAAAAATATTTTGTTGATGATCTTTTACGATGATAATGCTCTTAGAAGTGATTGCTTTCTGCACACTTTCCTGACAGCGAAAACCTGATAACTTTTGCGTTTTAACGTATCAAAGAAGTGGTAGTAAGCTTGTAAAACATATTGCTCTTTCCTTTTCTCCTTAGTTGAATCTGGTATCTGTTCACCGAGGGTTTCGCGTGTATGAACGGTGATACAGACTGTCATACGCTATTTATTACGAAGTGACAAATAACACTACCTTGCCTTATGGTAAATATCACCGGTAAAAGGGTAATAACTGGGATTTTTAATCGATAAAAGATAAAAAATATGGCAACGAAAGTGTTGTCGCCTTCCAAATACATAAATCGATCTACGGAAAATATTGACCGTTTACCTGAAATATTTTACGTTCCGTTCCTTGTGAATTTATATACTCAGCTACAACCAAAACTCATATGCACTAAACCATTTTATTTACTTTACTTAAGTGCTTAATGTTTAATTTGTACATAAAATAAGATAGTATTTCTCCAACGATGATAGAAAAGGATTAAAGCTGTCGTTTTATAGAAAAAAACAAAATAATTTTTCAAGTAGGTTGACTTCCAGTATCGTTTTTAACACCCGCAACGAATAACGGATACTTGGATTTTGGATAGTACTTGTCGCATTTTTCACGTTGTTCTTCACGTGTTGTGTTAGGGCTACAAAAGTTTTTTTTGTCCTTCTTGTGATTTTATTGCTTCCAGTTTGACTGATAAATGAACATACTACTAGCCAGATGCTCTAAAATCTACGCAAACTTTGAGGCCTAATACGAAAATTTTTTGTGAAACTTGTTAACATTGCCATCTCAAGCCTTAGGACGTATTGTCATTAATCAAAATATCAAAACGATTAGAACTGAGGGCTTGTGATGTTAGAGAGATGCTGACTGTGACTACATCATTCTTTTAAGCAAAACTCTTTGAAATGAATTATATTTGTATGCAAACGTATTTGGACAGCGCTTGAAAATTGTGCAAAAGGTGTCCGTGAACGGTCAGTGGATCAAGGTGACAAAGTGAATCTTCTGCTTTTAAAAGTAAATTACTGAAAGATTAGCACGAAAAGGGGAGAAAATGACAATAAAATTTTAAATAAAGATAACTAAAGCAATAACGAGATATGCGTATATGTATATGCATGTGTATGTTTATGTACGACTGGGGTTATTATTTAATATACTAAATTTGAGGACGCTATCCTAAAAAATTGTAATCATTCGGCCTCATTGTCATCTTCACCAGAAATAATTACAAAAGTAAGCAAAAAAAAACTGTTACGCTCCTGTTGATAAAGCTTGTTGATATGATGGTAATGCTAGATGGAGAACTTCAAGTGACTCACGATTTTTCGTGACAATTTACTGCAAAATTATTCCCATTTAGTACTAGTTTTTTTGCAAAAAGGTATAGAAACAAAAAAAATGCATTTAGAATATGTTTTGAAACGTGGAGAAAAATGACCGTGATGTACGATTTTTGAATAAATTATATTTGCACGTAATTGTATTCTGTTTAACATATGCATTTATACATATTATCTATAGTAGTTTTGAATTTTGAATTTTAGTTACATTACATTAGATATTCCAGTGTGAAAAGTATGATAGATTTTTTTTCAAGGTTTTTTAAAAACAAATTAGGCAACATGACAGATAATAGCTTTAAGTTTTAAGTGGCAAATAAACTTGCATGACACTTGAATAGTTTGTTTTAATTTTTATGCATTTTTACAATTATTTGTTTCGTAACTCCAAGCATTGTAGTCATTTGAATTATTATTATAGGCAGCTAATTGGAAAATAGATGTGAGAGAAAAATAAAATGGCTTAAAAATGAAAGGGATTTTCACAAAATCATGCTGAAGACTTTGGCAACGGAAACTTAGTAAAAGTACATACTAGTTAGTAAATACGATATTGTCATGCGGGGGTGGAGACCAGTACGTTTGGTTTAATGGTTTTAAGAAGTATAAAGTATAGTAAGTAAGCGGTATAAAGTAGCAGCAAGTGAAATGACTTGCGCGTTGTTTTTTTCAAAGTTAAATAATATCACTGAAGTATAAATCCTCCTCGTCACCTTACAACAACCTCATCATCGCAATCACCATAAAATAATCATGACATTGTTACCATACCACAATGCACCAATGTCTTGTAATTTTCTATAACCCTATTTATTTCTCAGAAAACAAGCTTTAGGTGTACAAGTATTTTTGGTGTTGTCATGTCATCATCACAAATTCTGATCTGTCTCAAGAACAATTGTTAAAAACATGTCGTTGTTATGTCTCTACATAACAAATTGTCATTCCTTTTTGCAAATCAAATCAACAATCAACTGTTACTTCATTACTGTCAGCTTACAATCTACTGAGATGTATTTTAGAAAGAAAAAAGGCTATTTTAATTACCGGTAGCATGCTTTATATTATTAATTAAGGATATGATATAGAAATTGCAAAGAAAGAAAGAGTAACATTAAAGTACTTGCTAACAAAAATCAACCTTGCGCGTTTTTTAAAATTACTTTTATCATCATCAAATTGTTGTTCTTGTGCCAGCTTGAGGTTTTCCTCATAAGCTTGAAATTTTCTATATGCGATGCCATGGCAACTGGCTACCACCTTTACTTTTTATCACGTTCTCTCATCAGCTACAATTCCTCCACAAATAAAATAACGCAATGGAATGGCAATAAAATTAAACGGCGTCAAAACAGTTGCACAATCTCTTTTATTTCTTCTCTCTATTTGATTGATCTCAAGGTATCCATGTTCAACTGAACATGCTGAAATGCAGCGGTTTAGGTGACAGTAGGTGGTCTCGTGGTCGTCATCATTGTACACATTTCTTTAAAATGTCAGGCGGTTAGTTTTGTTGAAGAAAATAATTTGAGATTAAACCCTTTCATATTTTCCCTTTCATGTTAGGAACTGTATTTGCAGTAGAAATTAGCATTCTTTTTCGTGATTATCTAACCAACTAAATAATAGGAGGATGACCTCCACTAATAATGTAAGTGTTATTTAATAATTAACGTACTTTACGACTACCAGAGTCTCGTCTTAACTTAATCTTCTTCGTTGAGATAATCATGCATGTATAATAGTAACTTGTCCTAGACATGGTCACGTTCTCACTTAAACGGAAAATGACAAAAGCTGCTGTACGGGTGTCATCTCTACCCAACAGCTTAAAGAATGATCGAGGAATTCATGCTGTTTGTCTACGCGACATCACTACAATCAACTTATGACTTATCATCGCATCCCTCTATATTTCATATAAATATACATTCAATGTTACCATTAGGATGCGATGCTAAAACAATGCAAAATTATATACCATTATATTCATCATATATTTTTTTATTATTGCCGTTTTATTATCATTTTTACGATTGAAATAGTCATACAAACTAGAGTGTGGTAGTCTTCACCGCAAATACAAACAATCAAAAGTGTGAATCATACCAACTCTTTATTATTGGAAAACGGATATAAATTCTATTCAACATTCATTACGATTACACTCTCTTCAACTAATACAATTAATTTAGTAGCATTATTTTACTTTAGATTCCTGTATGTTTTTACACCCGACTTCATTACTCATTCATCGTTTACCTCAGAAATTAGTGAAGTGTCAGAGGTATTTCCTTTGTTCGGTTTTAGTATTTCAAACCGACCAGCAATCGTCGGTGGGGTCTGTCCGTAACCAACACAGTAATAAAAATTGACCTTCCTATAGTCGTATGACATGTGCATTGAATATAATAACTGTTATTATTTTTTATTAGTTCAGTCGCTCCAAAGAAATATTAAACGAGAGTGATTAATTTTAATTCTAATCATGGTTTTCCTTAAAGTGATCTTGAAATACAAATGTTGTGGCACTCGGCACTCATGTACGTACTTAAAAACAATGATATACACAGACATGTACAGACTTGAATGACAACAAAAGTGCTAAAACTTAGCAAATTTAATAGCTTTTCAAGGTTTTTACCTCCTAATTTCGTTTAATTTTCCTGGGACGAAAAATTACAAATGTTCATCCTATTAATTTCTAATTATTAAAAAAACGCCCACCTTTTACAAATCAATATTTTTACCTGAACAAAGAGAACTTTAATTTATTTTCATTTTGATGCATTTCAATATCTAATAAACAGTAAAATAATGATTTTCGGCTGTAAATAATAAAAGTACAAGCTGGCTGTACATCACGCTTGCTTTAAATGATGACGTGACGTGATTGGTAATGGTTAGCATGATTGCAATGTGTACCATGATTAGACAGAAACTCAAGACTTTTCACTGAAAACTGTTTAAAGTGGCATAAAAGTGGTATCAAGTAAAACTGCATATAATTTCACATAAGAAAAAATGATCTTGTTATTTTTATCATGATTTTTTTGAAAAAAATGAAAACAAGTGACCTGTGACGATGACGAGATATGTGTATCATAATAGCAGCATAGGCAGGAGTAGCGTAAAACTATAAGTTCGTTCATCAATCTTTTTAAACTACCCAGCACAGCGGCAGATATTATTAGCTTGTTAGTTATCTGGCACAAAAATACATGAAGTCAAATATTATTTTGAAACTTTTGAAACGTGTTGTGGTATTTACAATATGTGATACATTGAAACATAAGTGCACCAGGTGGAAATCATATATATTTTTTGAAGTTTGAAAAATATTTCGTGAATGTAAGAATATGAAATATGAGGATGAACAGTTAGCATACTTAGTTTTTAAAAAACGTAGTAAAGAGTTACATTTACATTACAATTTCTGGTTTCGTGTGACATTTAGCTCTTAAAGAAATCAAAGTGTTGAAAATTATCGCGATGCTACCAATAATTGTCATAAGCGTGAACTAATGTCGGGGATGAGATAATATGTAGAATATTATTAGATCATAAATGACCGTTATTAGTTTGATAATGTGTATTAACGGTAGATTTTTTAGGTGTAAAAAAACTTGGTGTACACCAGAACGTGGTTTGATTGATTTGTACAAGTTTCTTTTTGCATATTATGTATTAAATTTGCTAATTCGACCTTAACCTTTTGTGTTGTGTATTTTTTTAGATTTATAAATGGAGCAATAATTCACCCACAGGATAAACCAAACCTGGGACCGAAGTGTACATGAAATTAGTTCAAAGCATAAAAAGAAGGAAGATAATCTTTATCACCGTTAGACAAACCGCATCGGCATTACATAAAAATTAAAAAGGCAGAGAAGGTCTATTATACTCAAGAATTCAACTGAAAAGCCTATTGAAGATTTGGTTATGGTGATGTAGAAGCCAACAGGTACGGTCTTTTTTACTTTAGTTCATTTCCGTGTATGTATACTATAGCAAATTACATAATAGCAGACAATTTTGATAAAAATTAGCTGTGCAATAATAATTGGATGGTAGTTTTGTATATTTAAACTTATTTGAAAACCTTACTCCTTTTTGAAACCATATAGGGAAATACATCTTCTGTGGTTACATCTTGAGTAAAAAACTATCCTGTGCCGTAAAAAAAATTGCACCTGTGAGCCTTGTCGATGGATTCAGTTTTAACCTTGACCTTCAGTTAAAATTTATATTTATGCAACGAAGACAATTGCGGAGACAAGATAAAGGAGGGAGCATTATTAGTTGAGCCAGTAAAGTGAAAAGATTGACCGGGCAGCTTCCGTCTTTGTTTTCTACATTTATCCCAGAGAATACTGACTTATCAAAAAAGAAGGGAGAGAAGAGATTAACGATTTCCTCGTAGAGTGGAGCGCTAAGCGTTTTTGGCAGCAACAGGAAGAAGACGCATAGAGTCTCGTCATCATTAACAGTAAAAACCCTTTCGACCTTGTCTGCTCACTGTGGCCACATGTGTATTAAAATATTTTAGTGGAAAATTTTAAGTTAAGTTTATTTAATGAATTCAACTCTGTTGAGTCTTTCTCTTGATTTTCTGAATGGTTGAACATTTTCTAGTTGTAAGTTTATTCATGTAAACGTTTTTCTGCAAGTGTAAAGCAAAAAACAGTTTTTGTATTTTTTTCATAAATTTATAAACTAGGTAATAATAATATTTTTGGGCTCATAAAAGCAAACAGAGCGTGTTACGGTGCGGTAGTAAATTCAATTGAAAAAAAACAGCAAAACAACAACAACGCATGAATAGGAACAATGCAATAGAAGAAGAGCGTGTTTGACTAAAATGAAGAAAGCATTTTCTTTCAGAAAAATTGTTGATGAGATAAAAAAAAGTACTCTGGTAGTTGTGTAGCATACTCAAAACCAGATAAACATTTTTTGTGTATATTATATCAAGTTCAAAGCAATAAGCTAAAGAAGGCTACAAGGAAGCAACGAAAAAACTTTGAAGCTGTAGGTAGAAACTTTACAGTAGGATGTTTTTAGTGAAAAAGGATGCATCCAACCGTTTCCATAATATTGAAAAGAATTGAGAGAATCAGGCAAAAGGATTTTTAAAAATTGTTGCAGCAGTTTTTCATTTCTTGGTTACTGCTGCAGTAAGTGTATTACGTTATCTGATTTTGAATAGTGATTTTTGTGCATGTCTGATTTTGAGTGAGTAAAGGTGATGAGCAAAGCGATGTGTCATTTGCTAAAGTGAAGTAGATAAATTGAGTGTGATAAAAAGAAAGACTTTGTCTGTATCAAGACATAAGGAGCAGTAAAGGAAAACATTTTTTAAAGCGGTTCTAAATTTTCAAGTTCGTGGATGCATGTAATGTAGTAGTTTAAAAGTGCTGAGGTGTATTCAGGTTTAAAACTTTGACTTTAAGGTTTGGAGTGAAATAGTGATAATAATGTGAGGAGACAGTACATTTGGAGGGGACGAGAGATATTTTTAAAAGAAAAAAATTGCAAAATTTTGTAAAGTTATAAAATGTCAGGACGACATACCATGTTGAATGAGAGGAGGGAAGGGTCCTCCGCAGGATTTCTTCGTCACTACCCTTCCACACCGCACTTGGAATCTTTTTCAAAATCGTGTGGAGTCGCGAGCCCTGAGAACAGTCACCGTTCGTTCAATCATCATCCTGCTCTTAGTGGCGCTTCAAGCAATGTGAATTTGATGGCAAATTCGTACATGCCAAAGACAAACTTTTCAACTTTCATGCAACAGAAGAAACCTATTCCTCCCCCTAAAGTGTATGGGATAGGTGGCATTGGTAATATGAACAATAATAATGGAAATATGAATGCCAGAGAGAAATCACGCTATCAAGATGACCCAAATCCGTACAAAGTGAGTTGTATTGATGAGTACAGAATAAAAGTGAACGACCCATTTTCACCCAACAAATCATGTGCAAGTCATCGAAACAGTCAAATGTATTCGTTTTACACGGCAGCTGATGCGTTGACTGGTGGTGCTGTGGATGATGGGGTAGAGGAAGATGATGACGAAGAGGATGAGGATGTGCGTGATGCGTTTGGTCAAATGGAGATAAGAAGTGCGGGAGGAAGAAGTTTATACGAGGAAACACTCTCTTGCAATGGGTCATCATCCTCGACTAAAGTTCACCGAAGTGCAACTTTGAAAAGCAGTCGAAGCGTTGGGGCTGGTAGTACTGGGGAACCTATTAGTCGAAGGTCTCATCACAGATCTGGTTCAGCAAGTGTGAGTGCCTCGAGCACAGGTACAGGAGAAATCGACATTGATGGGGAGTTTATCATTCCTGAACCTGATTATGACGGATTTCACCATCACAGAGTAGGTAGCAGCGCAGGTGATGACTGTGATGGATCAGGAGGCGGTAGTGGCAGAGTAAGTGGAAGTGAGATTATTATTCCTGGTCCAATTTCTGACTCCAGCTGCACCGGTAGCGAAGGCTACTCCTCTGTTTCAGCGGCAACGTCTTCATCTTGCTCCGCATCCGAGCCAGATCCATATGCTGTTCCCAATACAGGGAGAAATTCTTCCAGTCCTGATGAGGGTTCCATCCTCGAAGCAAATGACAGTGGGATTGAGACCCCCACTAGGATTTCTGAGAAAGATCATATGAAGATTGAATACGCGCTAATGGGACGAAAAACGTCAATTTTTGTAGCTGACTGTTTGGCAAACTTGTATTGCATGCGCAAGTCCAACTTTGTTTCCAGGCCAAATTCATCACTATCTAATCAACAGAGCAATAGTTCATACACTGGTCAATTGTCATCACCCGCCAGTACCACTTCCGACGGGGAGTGGGTACTCAAGTACACCGGAGTGCCGGTGCTACTTTTAGACTTGGGAGAAACCAAATCAAGGGACAAACGGCGTATACAAATTGTACTCGCAGAGCTAGGCTCTGGTCTTGCCCTCTGGAAAGACGTAATTGATAACCTTAGCAGCTATAAGGTCATGGAAGGATCTCATACTTTTCATACAATGCACTTGTCCACAGACCACACAAAAATCATTGGCCTCAGCTTTGATGATGAAGAATGTGCTGATCTGTTTTATCAACGGGTGGAGAAACTTACATCTGATTTTGCAAACATAAGTCTCTCTGGCTCTAAAGTAAAGTCAAAAGGGAAAAAGGACAAGACAAGCGTTAAATCATCAATCAAATCGAAATTCGTGAAGCCAAAGAAAAGTGAGATTTCACAGCCGTGCTGTTTTAATCATATTTCCTCGCTAACTTCAAATGACAAAAAGCGGTTCCCATCCTTGCAAAACTTCGTGTTAGGTGGGAGGAGCAACAGTACTGACGTCGGTGAAGGTATCGCATCTGGGGGTATGAAGTCTGCTGATCAAGCTTCTGTTGTTTCATCATCCTCCCATGAAGACTTTGTCTCCATGTCGCCCCTCGCATTGGCCGATAGTCATGGTTCGGATATGCACTTCTAAAGAGACTGCTAAAATACAAACATTTAATTCAACTTAAAATCGAACAGAAAGAAACTAATTCCATTTAGCAATGAGTAATTACGAGAATGTATTATTATTGTTATCAATGTTAAAACTAAATTTATCGAAATGCATGCCAGAAAATATGTGAATGGGTGCAAAAATTAATTAAAATCACATTAAAATACACGCCATACTACACTTTAATTTTATTAATATTTAATTATTAATTTAAAAATCAATAACGGTAATTGAAAACTACGTGTACCTTTCAAGACACCTTCGAAATGCTGCTACTTATTTTGATAAATGGTATGAATTGAATCGTTATTATTGTTATGATTGTTATATTTTCCGTGATGCCATTACTCGTCAACAAATTTATTTGTTTAAATATGCATGTATCCACATGTTTATGAGATCGCAAGGCTGGCTCATATTTCAATTTCGTAAAGCAAGTTCTTTTCTAACAAATAATTATTATTAGTATTTATTAAGCTTAATTCCAATATAAAAATATAATTGTAAAATGATTATCAAAACTCCGATGATTTGAAAATTTTGTCCAAAAAAAGTGATCTGTTCCAATGATGTCGTTCATCATAAAAACCCTTCAGTATGTAAAGTTTGTGAAAATCTAATAAGATGTTATGAAAACCAACAAATCCTTACTAGTTGATTGACTTCAAATGTCAAATGCCGATTAAGTGCACGTCCGCAGCAACTTATAAATTAATCCGGATGTTATTACATGTCGTAAGTTTGTTTATGCTTCCGTTTGGTATTTAAATATAGGCTGTTAATTTGATAGTTACCTAACATTAGTCCATCTACTTTGTGTATTGAAAATTTTGGTAAGTTTCGCTGTATTATCGATGTAGTAATTCATGTTCCTTGTCGTAGTTAAAATAATATGTATCTAAGCAGATCGACAAAGGTGTAATTTAAGTTGGTATTACATGAAAAAATCTTTGAAGACTAGTTTGGTAATGTCACCTTGGCAACTAGTGAAAAACCATTATTCCTGTTATTATTAATACTACTAAACAACTTGTACATAGCGGTTATTCATCTATGTATGTTTAATTTTAATGATGGAAATACATGATTTATTAGTTTGTAGTTATAGCATGTCGATTCCTAACTGAATAAACGCCCACTACAAACAACAGAAATCTAATTAATTGTAGACTTTGTTAAGTACAATCTATAAATCCGTAAACAAAAAAAAATGTTCAGATTTTAATTTGTTGTATGTTTAACATTTCAAATATTTCTAAGAAAATGAAAATTCACGTAAAACATCAATAAAAATGTATGCGCTTTTAAATTATTCCCGCTCTTTGGAAAACATGGACAATGAATTAAACCCCAAAAATGATATAAATGATTATAAATATTTATAACAGAAATTTAAAAATGTTAAACGATGCATATTGCTATAAAAATGAAAAATTATATGAAGTGTTAAGCTGTACTAGAGTGAAGAATAACTGAATATTATGATGTGTATTTAATAAAATTCTGTATTGAAAGTGTACTTTCAACATAAACTTCCCTGTAATTTGAACTTTTGATTTATGTACATGCACATCTTTTACACTTAAAATAACCATGAAGCTGTTATTCCGAACTATTTGTGACCACCACAAACTATTCATGTTATGTTGCTGTTTGTTTGTATATCATCATGGTAAGTACTTACGCGGCACATTTTTACAAGAATAAAAAAGAGCAGAAAACAAGCATGGATCCACAAAAAAACGTCAAAATAAAACTTGTACCATTCTCTCGAAACCCGAAACACATAAAATACAAAATATGTACCATCACTACTTGATAAATACAACGAATGATTTACACACGAAGGTAATTTGCAATGATCAGAAGAAGTCAGCAATATTTTAAAAGGCATACAAGTAGTAAGCAGTTGAACAGGCAAGTTAGCAAAAACAAACTGCTGGGATTTCGGATGGAATACGAAAAAAGAATGCAAATCATCACAAGTAGTCTGTCTGTCTTGCTCTTCGTATTTTTCGCAGAATCTCAGCCTGTCTCACTTTCGCTATCCGTATCTCGCTCGTCTTGTCTCAACCCCATTCGCAATATGCAATCAGTCCGCGATTTTTTTCTAAGGTGCATCGGCTGCATAACAAACTCCATTATTTGTTCATGGATGGCATAGTTAAATATAGAAAAGACAAAAAATAAATAAAGTGAAGCATGTACTCACATCAAGAAAGTAGCGCCGTTACGAGCGTATGAACGTTTTAAAGATGTGACATGGCATCGCATTGCATGTAACTCGCAAGTTTCTCGAGGCGAGAGACTTTTTTTCTCGTGCACGTTTGTCGTTCTTTGCAACTAACAACAAACCATTCATTTTACTGTATCGTCTTAATCGCCCCAAAAACTGTTCTAATCCTTCGTCACTCGTTTTTCCTTGTCTTGAGCAGGTTACTTTTAAAATAAGTACTACAACACGATAGTTTGAATTAATAGAAAAAGAAAATTGCCCGGTATCTTTTCCAACAGATGCCGTTTATTTTCCGAGAAAATGAAAATTGAGCATTTTAAGCTATCGCATAATAAAGTCGTAAAACATACATGTGTACTTTGTCTGTATACCAAACCAGTAGCAAATAAAATGCTCAATCTGTGCAAAAGTTCTTCTGACATTGGATTGGACGCATGATAAAAATACTGAAGATAAAATTTTAATCAGATAGACTTAAGCGAACAAATCAATAATATTGATTTAAACTTTTTTCGGATTTTTATTATTTCATTATGAATTTACCAAACAAAGCTTTCAGTGGACTACAACGAGGAAAAAAAATAAAAGAGATGTAAAAGAAAAGAAATGAATGAATTTAATGGAATGCCGATTGCATACAAAATACTGAAATTCTTTGCCAGAACACTACACATTACATATAGAGACTAGCCAAGCAAAGAAAACAAAGAAGTTTAGAAGATGAGGCCATAGTGCAAGCTGAAAATAACCATTCACTCCACTCCATGCACTACTACCACTACCACCACTGATGTTGATATTATTCAGGCAGAATAAGAGAACAACCATACACTCTCACTTTACCTCTTGTATTTATATTGCTATTCCTTTTTGTCTTTCATCCCACAATATGCACAGTTCTCCCTTTCTCTCCTCTTTTTTGATAGCCATTGACCCTCGTAGCCCTGTCGCTGTCGCAGTGCAGCTGCTTCACACAAAACGTTGTAGACAGTAGACATCGTATCGTATTCAAAGTGAAAAGAAGAAAACTTAGTGTTCAGATTTTAAAGTATTATTATTATTATTGCAAATGAAATTGCGCATAAAAGTTGACAATTTTTTACACATTTCCTCCAAAAATATGTGTAATTGAACAATGAAAATAATTTGAGGCACCCTTGCAGTAAAATAAAAATTGTAAGTAAAAATGTAACACTTGAGTGTTGCCTGAATAAATGATTTTTAAGTACTAGAAACCATAAACTGTACAAGAACCAACTTGCTGTTGTGTTCTGTTGAGAGTGTGGTGTGTGTATCATTGCAAAAAGGATTGACGCTA